>CM076401.1:4286934-4302777 GCA_038363315.1 Mugilogobius chulae
AGGGAGCGACAGAGGGGGAGGAGAGGCGCTGATCTCGGAAGCGTAAGCCAGCTGCGGGGGCCTGGTTAGATGGATGGGGAGGCCGCTTGGGAATACCAGGTGTTGTAAGCTTTTAAAGCCCTTAGCTCATTAGGAGAGTGAACTGTGTAAAAATCAAAGTTGTATATTTGAATTTTTTTTTTACATTCTTAGATTGATTCTGCCATCCCATTACTAAAACCATTGTCCATCCTCTACAAAAAAAAAAAAGAGTGTGGCTGATTGAGATTATGAATAGCCATTTAGCCATTATAAGTGTGTACTTCTCATTTGCAACCATAACAGAGAGTAACGTCCAATAGTGTTGAGAGTTTATAAAGAGGCATTTCATGCCAGCAGCTTTTGCGTCTCTCCTGAGAACCAGGAGGGACATTGAGCTCCTGATGCGGTTTGACGCTTCGTTATGATTATTCTTAGCTTCATTGAGGGGTATCGGATAGTAAGGTAAGTTGCTCTCAGTTTGTCCCTGGTAGGTGAGAGCGATTTCCTCGTGGAAGTTGCTGGGGTGGGAGTGTGGGGAGGAACGTGTTAAAGCGCTGCTTGGGAGCACTCCGAGGCTGCAGGTGGGTCGCCGTTTCGGTTGCCTTACCGGGGCTTGCGGGCTATTGTGCATAACAACCCGCCACAAGTACTTCTCTGAAGACTAGGGGGGGAGATTAGCTAGATTTGGGTAGGTAGTTAGAGGGACATAGCTGCAGTGACCCTTGCTGTTTGGTAGCTTAGCAGTTAGCTAACTTGTTGCTTTCGCCAACTAGGTGGCGTCTGTTGCCATAGAAATGGACGAGGAAGAGGAAGGTAGTGTGGCCTCGCAAAGTAACTCTGGGAGGAAAAGAAAGGGAAGCAATGGGGAATAGTGTTGTTCGTGAAAATAATAATGAAGGCAGTAAGGGGGAAGCTCCTATTTCAAAAGTCCAGAGAGTGGAAGGGAATAAGGATTTTCGAATTTTCCTTAAATTTGTGAATGGACAAAGTTTTAGTTCGGTCAATCCTATCCGACTTGCTAAGGCGTTGAAAGATGTTTTGGGGGAGATCAAGAATGCTCAGATTATGGCAGATGGAAAACTACTCATTGTTTGCTCCTCAGAGGCTCAGAGAAAGAAAGCGGCATCTCTTAAGATGATATGTGAAAAGCAGATCGAAAGTATTGCTCCAATGAGTAAAGGGGGATTGAAAGGAGTGGTGTATGGTGTGTCACTCGAAATGACAATGGAGGATCTTTTGAGAGGAGTGGAAAAGGCTAAGGTTGTGGATGCTTCCGTATAAGGGTGTTCAGCGAGGGTGTCAGAAAGGATACGACAACAGTCATTTTAACTTTTCAAGAAGATTTGTTGCCTGAAAGAATTTATGTGGGTTGTCTGGCGTTAGAGTACAACCATACAGGAAACCCCCACTCAGGTGCTTCAAATGTCAGCGCTATGGGCATGTTGCTGCCGTATGTCGGGGAGAGCGAAAGTGTGGAAAGTGTGGGGGAAACCATGAGTTTGCTGAATGTAGGGAGGTGACGCTCAAATGTGGTACTGTGGAGGCGGACACATTGCTGGTAGCAGGGAATGTGAGCATTACAAACAGGCTGCCAAAGTTCAGAGTTATAAGGAGGCTAATAAGGGAGTGACGTATGCAGATGCTCTTAAACATGTGAACAGCAAATGTTCCCGTTATTACTCCAAATGTGGAAGATTCTGTCGTGGTGACTTCAGTACATTTTTTGGCTTTTATTGTTGAAGTGTTGTGTGGTGTAAAAAAATCAAAAAACAATTCCGATGTTGTGCGATCTGTGACTGAAAGTGCTCAAAAGATTTTGAGACTCCCTTTGTAGATCCAGAGTATTTGTACAATATGGTGTTTGGAAAAGATAAAACACAGGCTGGAGCTGGTCCAAGTGCTCGTGATGGTGGTGGCGGGTATTCTTAATCTTGTGATGATGTTCCACATTTTCCAATGGAATGCACGGAGTTTGGTAGCTAATGGTCAAGAACTTAAAGGCTTTATTGGAGCATTTAAGAATCCCATGTGCCGAAAATAATTTCTATACAAGAAACTTGGTTAAAACCATGTTTAGATTTTGTAATACCTGGGTATGTTTGCCTACGCAAGACAGGAATTCCTCTGGTGGTGGGTGTGCTATGTTTATAGCTGAAGAGGTCCAATATCGTAGAATAAACATTGTATCAGAACTTGAATGTGTAGTGGTTGAAATCTGGACTACCACGGGTAGAATGTCAGTAATAAATTTTTACAATCCGTGTTTACCCCTGAGCATAGCCCAATTGGAAAATGTAATGGAGCAAGTGCGACCCCCAGTGGTCTGGACAGGTGATTTTAATGCACATAACCCTCTGTGGGGGAGTGGGAAAAGGGACCCAAATGGATCAATAATAGAAGATTTATGGATAGATTTGACTTGGTAATAATGAATGATGGGAGGCCAACACGGTTTGATATAAGAAATAAGTCTACATCTTGTATTGATTTGACCTTTGCTTCAGCTGAACTTGCGAGATGTGGGGAGTGGGATGTACTTGACAGTTATACCATGGGCAGTGATCACTACCCTATCTTAAGCAGGTTTAGTAAAGGCCTTCAGGTGGATGAGGAAGCAATGCCAAGTGGGTTCAATTTTAAAAGGGCTGATTGGGATAAGTTTAATGAATGTTTAACAGAGATGTCTGAGGGTTTTAGCAGTGAGGGGAATGTTGAGGAGTACTGCCAGTCATTTTGTGATGTTTCAAAGGAGCAGCTGTAAAAGCGATTCCAAAAAAGCGCAGAGGAAAAAGAAAAAGATGGTGCCGTGGTGGAATCAGGCATGTAGTGATGCTGTCAGAGCAAGAAATAAAGCTTATAGGAAGCTGCAGAAGTTTCCAATGAGTTTTATGCTATTGAGTACAAGCAGCGAAGAGCGCAGGCTAGGAGAACTATTAAGCTGGCCAGGAAAGAAAGCTGGCAACAATATTGTACCACCTTGGGTCCTCAAACCCCAATCAAGAAAGTGTGGGGTATGATCCATCGGATGGCTGGTATTATAAAGGAGTGACTATCCCTGTGCTTAAAGAGAGTGCCATAACAGCTGTTGATAATAAAGCAAAGGCTGAGCTTTTGGGGAAAACTTTTCAAAAAATACATAGTAAAAATAATATAAGTAATGAAGCAATGATGAGAAGGAACACAAGTTTAAGTCAGGAGGGTTATAAATTGAGTTTTAATGACGATAATAGAGATGTAATTAACCTTTTCTTTTCTATGAAAGAATTAAAGAGGGCGATAAAACAAGGAAGACATACAGCGCCTGGAAAGGATGGACTGGGGTATGAGGTATTTCAGCACTTAAGTGATGTAATGTTGGATGAATTATTATGTTTGATAAATACTGTGTGGGAAGATGGACAGCTGCCCAAAGACTGGAGACATGCTGTTATTGTGCCTATATTGAAACCAGGTAAAGACTCTGCGTGTCCTCTGTCCTACAGGCCAATAGCATTAACATCTGTATTGTGTAAAATTATGGAAAGAATGGTTACAGACCGCTTGGTCTATAAATTGGAAAAGGAAGGTTATTTATCACCTGCTCAAAATGGTTTTAGACAAGGAAGAGCCACAATGGATTCTGTGGTAGTTTTAGATGATGAAATTAAAAAAGCACTTATAAATCGTGAAGTTGTGTTGACTGTTTTCTTAGATGTTGAAAAGGCATATGATATGCTTTGGAAAGAAGGGCTGCTCATTAAGTTATATGATGCAGGAATTAGAGGCAGAATGTTCAACTGGATCAAGAGCTTCCTGAGTGAGCGGAGTATACAGGTTCGAGTGGGGGGGAGCTTCTCTGGGATTTTTAATGTGGATAATGGGACCCCACAGGGTAGTGTAATTAGCCCTATTTTATTTAACATTATGATTAATGATATATTTAACACTGTAGAGGGGGGATTTGGGAAATCACTATTCGCTGATGATGGTGCTCTTTGGAAAAGGGGAAGAAATGTAAAGTTCCTATTTTCTCAAATGCAGACTGCACTAGGTAAAGTTCAGGGATGGGCTGATAGATGGGGTTTTAGATTGTCTGTTTCTAAGTCCAAGTTTGTCGTCTTTGGAAGGAAAAGAGATACTGTAGTCATAGTTTAAAATTGTATGGAGAGCCGGTTGAAAGAGTAAGTGTGTTTAAGTTCCTTGGAATCTGGATGGATGAAAAATTGACTTATGGAGAACATGTGCAGAGAATGGTGGATAAATGCTGTAAGGTTATAAATATCATGAGGTGTCTCACTGGTTCAAATTGGGGTGCAGGAAGAGATGTGCTTCTAATGATTTATAGGGCAATGATTCGATTGTGTTTGACTATGGATGTGTTGTTTATGGTTCTGCAGCTCAATCAACACTGGCAAAATTGGAAGTCGTGCAGGCAAGGGCACTCAGGCTGTGTACTGGGGCCATGAGAACGACCCCAATATCTGCACTATTGGTGGAGGCAGGTGAAATGCCCCTGGAATTGCGGCGTACGAAGTTAGGCTTAAATTACATAGTAAAACTAAGAGGATCTGAGAAGTCACTACTGTCGCCCCTAGTGCTGAAGGAAAGTTGGGAGTTTAGTCAGAGAGCAAGCAGAATAAACAGGGTTAGTTTTATACAATGTGCAAAAGGAGGACTTAGGGAGCTTGGAATTGGAAACTGTGAGATTGTGGCTCCAGTAATCTGGCCCGCAATCCCACCCTGGATGTGGCATGAACCTGATATTGACTTATCAATAAATGAAGTTGTCAAGAGTGGGCATAAGGGAAGAGTAGCATCTTGTGTGAATGCTCACCTTAGAAACCAGTGGTACGGTGCCATTCAAATATATACAGATGGGTCTAGAGACCCTAATTGTGGTAAAGTGGGGTTCGGAATGTGGGTTCCTCATTTTGGTCTTCATCAGAGTCAGCGGCTCCCAGATGGTGTGTCTATTTATTCTGCTGAGTTGATAGCAATTCTCTGGGTTTTGTGGTGGTTGGAGGAAGCAGGAGTTAAAAGGTCAGTAATATGCACTGATTCACTGTCTGCGCTCATGTCTTTAGAAGGAGGTGAGAGGAATAAGGGACGACCTGATATTGTAAATGAAATCTTAATGATGATTTATAAGTTAGAGAAGACTGGTTTTGATGTGGGGTTTTTATGGGTGCCAGCTCATACTGGTGTTGAAGGGAATGAAATTGCAGACAAGCTTGCTAAGGATAGTCTAAAGAAGGCAGAAACTCTGCTTAAAGTGCCTCTAGGGAGGATGGAGTGTCGCTCAATTATTCAGACTCATATAAAAAAGCAGTGGCAGCATAAGTGGGATGAGGAGACAAAAGGGAGACATTTGCACAGTATTGCTCCAACAGTAGATGACAATTACAGGTCGGGTCTTACACGTCAGGATGACATCAAGCTGACGCGGCTTAGACTTGGTCACTGTGGGTTGGCCAGTGGATTATTTCTCATTGGGAAGCATGCTGATGGGTGTTGCGAGTGTTGTGGTGTCCCTGAGACTGTGGCTCATGTTGTGATGCGCTGCCCAGTATATGCTAATCAGAGGAGTGACATGTTTAGAGGACTGTCAAATTTAGGAGTTGATACATTTTCATTAAGGACCATACTAGGGCATGGAGCTTCCCCCAAAAGAAGGGCTTTATTTGTGATCCATTTCTTGTTACAATCTGGGGTGTATAGTAGGATTTAAGGCAGAACAGCTCTAGTTATGAGTCGTTTTCTTTCCTTTAGGCGAGTAATCGCCACGGAAGTATTAATAACATAGTAATCACCAGACCAGTGGAGGGCAGCAATGCACTTGCCGTGCCTAGTCTGCCGGAAATCAACCACAACAACAACAGCAGCTTTTGCTTACGGCCATACCAGCTGGACAACGCCCGATCTCGTCTGATCTCGGAAGCTAAGCCAGCTCGGGCCTGGTTAGTACCTGGATGGGAGACCGCTTGGGAATACCAGGTGCTGTAAGCTTTTAAAGCCCTTAGCTCATTAGGAGAGTGAACTGTGTAAAAATCAAAGTTGTATATTTGGATTTTTTTTTTACATTCTTAGATTGATTCTGCCATCCCATTACTAAAACCATTGTCCATCCTCTACAAAAAAAAAAAAAAAAAAAAAAAAAAGAGTGTGGCTGATTGAGATTATGAATAGCCATTTAGCCATTATAATGTGTACTTCTCATTTGCAACCATAACAGAGAGTAACGTCCAATAGTGTTGAGAGTTTATAAAGAGGCATTTCATGCCAGCAGCTTTTGCTTACGGCCATACCAGCTGGACAACGCCCGATCTCGTCTGATCTCGGAAGCTAAGCCAGCTCGGGCCTGGTTAGTACCTGGATGGGAGACCGCTTGGGAATACCAGGTGCTGTAAGCTTTTAAAGCCCTTAGCTCATTAGGAGAGTGAACTGTGTAAAAATCAAAGTTGTATATTTGGATTTTTTTTTACATTCTTAGATTGATTCTGCCATCCCATTACTAAAACCATTGTCCATCCTCTACAAAAAAAAAAAAAAAAAAAAAAAAGAGTGTGGCTGATTGAGATTATGAATAGCCATTTAGCCATTATAAGTGTGTACTTCTCATTTGCAACCATAACAGAGAGTAACGTCCAATAGTGTTGAGAGTTTATAAAGAGGCATTTCATGCCAGCAGCTTTTGCTTACGGCATACAGCTGGACAACGCCCACTGGGGAGTGGCTGGTGTGAGTTACAGGGAGAGAGTGTGTGGTAGGACTGAGGCAGGGAGCCTCCATTTTGTGTTTTCAGTTTTTGGTCTTTTTCACTTTAAATACCCATTGTTTGTTAATTTTTCTTGGTGTTGTGTCCTCCTCCCAGCATTCTTTTGCTGTGGAGGAGTATATTTTGTCTTTTAACTCTTTTTTGTGTGCAGTTTTGTCTCCTGTTACTCCTGCAGCATGGCTCAAACAATGGGAGCAGCTGGTGTGTCCACATCTTCCCTTCAGAATCAGCCTCATTCTTCTGGAGGAAAGACATTGCAACATGGTGGTGAGAAGTCACACAATACTGAAAAGGTAATTTTTGATAAGGACTTGACTGTAATTGTGGATTTGGAAGGTGATAATGATGTTTCGGCTTTGAGTTTGATTAAGGCTGCTAATGTTTTATGTGGAAATATTTGTGCATGTCGTATGATAAATCCAAAAAGATTTGAACTTACTGTTAAATCACAACAAGCCAAAGACAAACTTTTAGATGGCTTCAAAATTGGGAATACGAGGGTTCATGGCAGGGAAATTTCCAACGATGAACTTGTAGTGTCTTTTATTGGCTTGCCCGCTTATATCGAGGACTCAGACATATTAGACAAGTTACAGTCATGGGGAGTTGCAGCGACCTCAATTATCAGAAGAAGATTGTGGCCAGGCACTGAGGTAGCTGATGGCACTCGTTTTGTCAAGGTTCGTTTTACACAAACTGTGCAGTCTTTGCCTTATTCTGCTCGCTTTAACACAGCAGCAGGACCAGAATTTTTTCGTGTGATTCATGATAGGCAAGTTAAAGTGTGCAGAGGGTGCTTACAACCAGACCACGTTTTGCGGGAGTGCCCAGAGTTTCTTTGTAGGAAATGTGGCAGACAAGGGCATTATGCCAGAGAATGCACTGAGCCCAGGATACAGAGATGTGGGTCTTGTAATAACTTTGTCTGTGTCTGTGTTGCAGAGAATGATGTTAGTGCTAATAATTTGGGTGATGGCCCCGTGCCTGACAATGGTTCTTCTAAAAAGGTGTTGGCAGGTCCTAGTGCTGCTTCTGGTAGAGACTGGTCAAAAGAGGCGCCTGTGGTGGAGGGGAGGCACTAAATCTTGTGCCTAGCCCCACTCTCGATCAGGGGAAGGGAGCTCGTCCTGGCTCTGCTTCTAAGGCCGGGGTTGGGATGACTGAACCTGCGGTGGAGGTGAGTACGGAACTGATCCCGTGCACTGCTCCCGAACAGGAGAGGCAGGTCCAGGCAGCGGGCCTGACCTCTAAGTCTGATGTGGTGGTTGATGAGAGGCGAGAGAAGACGACTAGGAGAGCTGCCCGTTCCGTCTCACGTTCGAGAGAAAGAAATGCTGTGACCAACACTGTTGCCACTACAGTTTTGACAAAATGTGAGCCTAGTGCAACTGGGCGATCACAAATGTCTGTCTCGCAAACCTCGCCCTCTGGAGTATTCCCCACCAATCCCACCCTTTCCAGCTCAGTTCCTTCTACAGAAGTGAATTTAATGGATCTTGACTTTCCTGATGTCAAAAGGAGACAAAATGATGGCGCAGGTGGGAAAGCACCCAAAAAGCTCAAATGATAGGTATGATTAATTGGTTCAGAACTGCTCTTGGTCTAATGCTCTTCCTAATGATGGCTTTCTCTATTCTTTCTTTCAATGTGAGGGGCCTGAAGGATAAAGTGAAAATTCATTCTCTTATTCACAATTCACAGTGGGACATTCTCTGTCTGCAGGAGACTCATTGGGACCAGAGTTGGGTTGACTATTTTAGGAGTGTTTGTAAAGACCATCTTTACGTCTCTTTGGGCTCGGTGCATTCTAGTGGCGTGGCTGTAGTTGTCAGGGCCAGTTTTTCTAACATGCCACAGCTTTTTCATACAGATTCAGAAGGTAGACTGCTTGTTTTAGATTTTGCTGAACCTTTGTGTTTTAGGCTTATCAATCTTTATGCTCCAAATAATGACCCAGAAAAAAGTGTTTTTTTACATTCAGTGTTTCCTTTTTACACTAGTAGATCTGTGTTCATTGGCGATTTCAACACCTACTTGAGTCATAATGACATTGGGGTTAATAATACATATCACAATGATGTAAGCAGAAAGTATCTTTTGGATCAACTAAATGTGAATAGTTTAAGTGATGTTTGGCGTAGCTTACATCCTAGAGCTAGAGGTTACTCCCGCAGACAAGTGGTCCAAGGGTTGTTAAAACAGTCTAGGATCGACCTCTGTTTACTGTCGGCTCCTTTAGTCCGATTATGTGAAAGTGCTGAGTATGAATGGGGCCCCTTTAGTGACCATTCAAAGTTGATAGTTAAAATGTGTCCACAGGGATCTAAACGAAATGGTGGAACTTGGTGCTTTAATAACAGTTTATTAGAGGATGAAAGTTTTCTTAAGAAAATGAGATCTTTATTGCAAAGTATGACAGCGGAATTGGAATTTATAGATGATGTTATTGATTGGTGGGAAATAGCAAAACACAGAATTAAGATGCTTTCAATCAATTTTTCTAAACGACGGAATTGGCTGAAGACTTTAGAAGAGCGCACATTAAAATGTCGTCTCCGCTTTTTGCTGAATAGAGCTGATAATGATGGAGTGGGGGAAGTTGAGCCTGAGTTGTTGGAACTTAAGTCCAAGCTGGATATTTTAGAAATTAAAAAATGTCGAGGTGCTATGGTTAGGGCACGGGCTGAATACACTGTTAAAGGAGAGCGCTCTACTGCTTTCTTTCTTGGATTAGAAAAGATCAAACAGCAGAAATTATACATTAGCACCTTGAAGAATAGTGAGGGGAGACTTGTATCAGATACAGCTGGTTTATTGGAATCTGTGGAAAAATTCTACTCAGAACTGTTTTCAAGTGACAATGTATCAAACAGTCTTATGTTTCCAGCTCTGGAGCCACTTACTGCTAGACTGAGCCAGACTCAAAGGGACCTTTGTGATGCCCCGTTTTCTCTAGAAGACATTGATCGTGCCATTGGTCATTTAAATAATAACAAGAGCCCTGGTTCTGATGGACTGTCAAGTGAGTTTTATAAAGCATTTAAAGAGCAATTAAGTCCCATTTTACTTATTCTGTTTCTTGACATTGAAAGAGCAAATAGACTCCCTAACTCTTTTGGATTGAGTATAATCACATTACTTTTTAAAAAAGGAGAAAAGACAATGCTGCAAAATTACAGGCCAATTAGTCTTCTTAATACGGACTATAAGATACTGGCCAAGATTTTGGCCTGTCGTTTAAAAAGTGTCATCGGTTCAGTTGTAACTAGTAATCAAGCCTACAGTATTCCAGGCCGTGATATTTCTGATAGTATTCTTTCCATAAAGTACTTTACACGTCAGATGTTTGAGACACAGGGAATCTTTCTTAGTCTTGATTTTAATAAAGCTTTTGATCGTGTAGAGCATTCTTTTCTGTGGGCTGTTCTGGAACGTTTCAATTTTGGTGAAAAATTTGTAAATTGGCTTAAACTCATGTATAACTTTGCATTCAGCAAAGTGAAGGTCAATGGCATGCTCACTGGTGCGTTTCCCCTGCAGAGGTCTGTGAGGCAGGGTTGTCCGTTGTCTTCCTTGCTGTACAGCTTGGTGGCGGAGCCTCTCGCTGCTTTAGTGAATGCAAATTGTGATATAAAGGGTGTAGAATCACCAGCAGGTAATGTGTCCAAACTTTTTCAGTACGCAGATGACACCAATCTTGTTTTGCAGGATGAGTCTAGCTTGAAAGCAGCCATGCATGAAATTGGTGTCTACTGTGCCGCTTCTGGTGCAAAAGTGAATTTTGAAAAATCTCAATTAGTTTATTGCGGTAATATTTCTCCTTTTGCTAATATTTGGAACTTTAAAATAGCTGATTGCCCTGTGAAAATACTTGGTGTTTATGTGGGCAAGGATGAGGCACTTTGTAATAATATTTTGTGGTCTGAGCGGGTTGAAATTATTAAGAAAGTGTTAAATTTGTGGAAGCTCCGGAATTTGACGATTAAAGGCAGAGTAGTTATTGTTAATAATTTGTGCATGTCTAAGCTTAATCACGCATTAAATGTTTGTTCTCTTCCCCAAGATAAACTGCAGGACATTAACTCTGCTATAAATTATTTTCTTTGGAGAAGTGAAAGGGGTCTTGTGGCTCACAATACACTGGTGGGAAAGGTAAGTGACGGGGGTTTGAAATTGATAGATTTGACGACTAAAAAAAGGGCTCTTAGGTTGAAACTAATTGGGAAATGTCTTAATCCTGCTAATACTTCACCATGGAAAGATTTTTTTATAGCCTGGTTGGGTAAGTGTGGGATGTTTGGTGTTTACAATCTTTGTCAGATTCCTCCAATGTCTAACCTTGATTGTTTAAATATTTTTGAAATGGAAATTATGGACGCTTGGCGACATTTTAGGCCATCTGTGGTAGCCGAACCTGCAGTTTTAGGTCAGCTGTTCAGCTTTCCTTTGCGATTCAACCCTGATTTATTTGCTAGAAGTGGGCAGGTTGGTGAATATTTGATGAGTGGTAGTTTGGAGAGGGTAGGTATCGCACGCGTAGGTGAGTTAATGAATAGAAATGGTGTGGTTGATTTTGAAGCGTTAAAAGCCAGATTTAAGCGTTATGGAGTTACGTTTAGAATGGCATATGTGAAGTCGATTATAGGAATTATTGTTGGGCATGTAATGAAGAGATGGGCACATCTGTTCAAGGGGAGGCCTCCTGACCAAAATGTTTTGATTCCTCCAGGTACTTTGGACTTCAGTCTATATTGTGAGACAGGGAACTCTAAGGTGTACATTAGCAAGATGAGCACAAAAAGGTTTTATAATATTGTCTTACAGAAAATTGCTAAGAGACCGACTGCTGAACATAGATGGCTTCAATTATATCCTACACTTAATATAGCATCCATTTGGGGGGATATTTATAACATTTACACTGCTCCTGCTTTGAGTAATTCTGATTTTAAAATTAGGCATCGGCTGCTGTTCCCCTGCATCAGACTGCACCATATTCATCCAGATGTGTACAGCAGAGACTGCCCGGTCTGCAGGCAAGTTCCGGAGGATATGGAGCATGCACTCTTGGCTTGCACCACTGTCACCTGTTTCTGGACAAGACTACTGGACCTCCTGGCCAGGCGGTGTAATATGTGGCTTCCTGCCCCCATGGTCAATAAGTTTAGTGCTCAGCTGTCAGGCCTGCTATTGTTTGGACTTTGTCCCAGGGATGGTCAGCAGTCACCTGGAGAAACCAACTGGTGCCTGATCAAAATCCTGCTCACCATTGCCCGACACACCATCCTGTATGTCAGAAATGCTGCTCTACATGACAACAAGACAATCCCTCACTGGCAAATGTTTTGTGGACTGGCGAGGACACATCTAAATTACATACATACACATTTGGAAACCTTCTTTACAGACGAACTTTCAGTTAACAACACAGTAATTTCTAAAAACTCCTCCAACATGCCGGAATACAACTTCTAAAAATAATTGCTTTTAAATATGGCTGTTAATGTAATCATTGTTTGTTGTTGGATTGTCAATATGTTTTCTAATCATTGTTTACATTTGGAAATGTTTTTTTGTAAAAATGATTTATTTTTGATAATAAAAGAGAAAAAAAAAAACAACGCCCGATCTCGTCTGATCTCGGAAGCTAAGCCAGCTCGGGCCTGGTTAGTACCTGGATGGGAGACCGCTTGGGAATACCAGGTGCTGTAAGCTTTTAAAGCCTTAGCTCATTAGGAGAGTGAACTGTGTAAAAATCAAAGTTGTATATTTGGATTTTTTTTTTACATTCTTAGATTGATTCTGCCATCCCATTACTAAAACCATTGTCCATCCTCTAAAAAAAAAAAAAAAAAAAAAAAAAAAAGAGTGTGGCTGATTGAGATTATGAATAGCCATTTAGCCATTATAATGTGTACTTCTCATTTGCAACCATAACAGAGAGTAACGTCCAATAGTGTTGAGAGTTTAAAGAGGCATTTCATGCCAGCAGCTTTTGCTTACGGCCATACCAGCTGGACAACGCCCGATCTCGTCTGATCTCGGAAGCTAAGCCAGCTGGCCTGGTTAGTACCTGGATGGGAGACGCTTGGGAATACCAGGTGCTGTAAGCTTTTAAAGCCCTTAGCTCATTAGGAGAGTGAACTGTGTAAAAATCAAAGTTGTATATTTGGATTTTTTTTTACATTCTTAGATTGATTCTGCCATCCCATTACTAAAACCATTGTCCATCCTCTACAAAAAAAAAAAAAAAAAAAAAAGAGTGTGGCTGATTGAGATTATGAATAGCCATTTAGCCATTATAACTGTGTACTTCTCATTTGCAACCATAACAGAGAGTAACGTCCAATAGTGTTGAGAGTTTTTAAAGAGGCATTTCATGCTCGGGCCTGGTTAGTACCTGGATGGGAGACCGCTTGGAATACCAGGTGTGTAAGCTTTTAAAGCCCTTAGCTCATTAGGAGAGTGAACTGTGTAAAAATCAAAGTTGTATATTTGGATTTTTTTTTACATTCTTAGATTGATTCTGCCATCCCATTACTAAAACCATTGTCCATCCTCTAAAAAAAAAAAAAAAAAAAAAAAAAAAGAGTGTGGCTGATTGAGATTATGAATAGCCATTTAGCCATTATAACTGTGTACTTCTCATTTGCAACCATAACAGAGAGTACGTCCAATAGTGTTGAGAGTTTACAAAGAGGCATTTCATGCCAGCAGCTTTTGCTTACGGCCATACCAGCTGGACAACGCCCGATCTCGTCTGATCTCGGGCTAAGCCAGCTCGGGCCTGGTTAGTACCTGGATGGGAGACCGCTTGGGAATACCAGGTGCTGTAAGCTTTTAAAGCCCTTAGCTCATTAGGAGAGTGAACTGTGTAAAAATCAAAGTTGTATATTTGGATTTTTTTTTTACATTCTTAGATTGATTCTGCCATCCCATTACTAAAACCATTGTCCATCCTCTACAAAAAAAAAAAAAAAAAAAAAAAAAAAGAGTGTGGCTGATTGAGATTATGAATAGCCATTTAGCCATTATAACTGTGTACTTCTCATTTGCAACCATAACAGAGAGTAACGTCCAATAGTGTTGAGAGTTTAAAAGAGGCATTTCATGCAGCAGCTTTTGCTTACGGCCATACCGCTGGACAACGCCCGATCTCGTCAGCTCGGCCTGGTTAGTACCTGGATGGGAGACCGCTTGGGAATACCAGGTGTTGTAAGCTTTTAAAGCCCTTAGCTCATTAGGAGAGTGAACTGTGTAAAAATCAAAGTTGTATATTTGGATTTTTTTTTACATTCTTAGATTGATTCTGCCATCCCATTACTAAACCATTGTCCATCCTCTACAAAAAAAAAAAAAAAAAAAAAAAAAAGTGTGGCTGATTGAGATTATGAATAGCCATTTAGCCATTATAACTGTGTACTTCTCATTTGCAACCATAACAGAGAGTAACGTCCAATAGTGTTGAGAGTTTTAAAGAGGCATTTCATGGCATTTTCATGCTCGGGCCTGGTTGTACCTGGATGGGAGACCGCTTGGGAATACCAGGTGCTGTAAGCTTTTAAAGCCCTTAGCTCATTAGGAGAGTGAACTGTGTAAAAATCAAAGTTGTATATTTGGATTTTTTTTTTACATTCTTAGATTGATTCTGCCATCCCATTACTAAAACCATTGTCCATCCTCTACAAAAAAAAAAAAAAAAAAAAAGAGTGTGGCTGATTGAGATTATGAATAGCCATTTAGCCATTATAACTGTGTACTTCTCATTTGCAACCATAACAGAGAGTAACGTCCAATAGTGTTGAGAGTTTTTAAAGAGGCATTTCATGCTCGGGCCGGCCTGGTTAGTACCTGGATGGGAGACCGCTTGGGAATACCAGGTGCTGTAAGCTTTAAAGCCCTTAGCTCATTAGGAGAGTGAACTGTGTAAAAATCAAAGTTGTATATTTGGATTTTTTTTTACATTCTTAGATTGATTCTGCCATCCCATTACTAAAACCATTGTCCATCCTCTACAAAAAAAAAAAAAAAAAAAAAAAGAGTGTGGCTGATTGAGATTATGAATAGCCATTTAGCCATTATAACTGTGTACTTCTCATTTGCAACCATAACAGAGAGTAACGTCCAATAGTGTTGAAGTTTAAAGAGGCATTTCATGCCAGCAGCTGCTTACGGCCATACCGCTGGACACGCCGTTCGTAGCTCGGCCTGGGATGGATGGGAGACCGCTTGGGAATACCAGGTGCTGTAAGCTTTTAAAGCCCTTAGCTCATTAGGAGAGTGAACTGTGTAAAAATCAAAGTTGTATATTTGGATTTTTTTTTACATTCTTAGATTGATTCTGCCATCCCATTACTAAAACCATTGTCCATCCTCTACAAAAAAAAAAAAAAAAAAAAAAAGAGTGTGGCTGATTGAGATTATGAATAGCCATTTAGCCATTATAACTGTGTACTTCTCATTTGCAACCATAACAGAGAGTAACGTCCAATAGTGTTGAGAGTTTACAAAGAGGCATTTCATGCCAGCAGCTTTTGCTTACGGCCATACCAGCTGGACAACGCCCGATCTCGTCTGATCTCGGAAGCTAGCCAGCTCGGGCCTGGTTAGTACCTGGATGGGAGACCGCTTGGGAATACCAGGTGCTGTAAGCTTTTAAAGCCCTTAGCTCATTAGGAGAGTGAACTGTGTAAAAATCAAAGTTGTATATTTGGATTTTTTTTTTACATTCTTAGATTGATTCTGCCATCCCATTACTAAAACCATTGTCCATCCTCTACAAAAAAAAAAAAAAAAAAAAAAGAGTGTGGCTGATTGAGATTATGAATAGCCATTTAGCCATTATAACTGTGTACTTCTCATTTGCAACCATAACAGAGAGTAACGTCCAATAGTGTTGAGAGTTTTTAAAAAGAGGCATTTCATGCTCCGGGCCTGGTTAGTACCTGGATGGGAGACCGCTTGGGAATACCAGGTGCTGTAAGCTTTTAAAGCCCTTAGCTCATTAGGAGAGTGAACTGTGTAAAAATCAAAGTTGTATATTTGGATTTTTTTTTTACATTCTTAGA
>CM076401.1:4303777-4342443 GCA_038363315.1 Mugilogobius chulae
TAGTCCTGATTTTCAGTCCTGGTTATAAGTCTTGTTTTAGTCCTGTTTTAGTCCTGTTTTAGTCTGCTTTAGGTCCTTGGTTGTCAGTCTTTTATAGTGCCTGTTTAGTCCTGTTTTAGTCTGTTTCAGTCCTGTTTGTCCTGTTCAGTCCTGTTTATAAGTCCTGTTTCTAGTCTGTTTTAGTCCTGTTTCTTAATCCTTGCTTAGGTTCCCTGCTTTAGACCTGTTTTAGTTCCTGTTTTTAGTCCTGGTTTTCTTAGTCCTGTTTTAGTCACTGTTTTTGCTCCTGCTTTAGTCCTGGTTTAGACCTTGTTTTAGTCCTGGTTTTAGTTGCCTGGTAGACCTGGTTTAGACCTGTTTTAGTCCTGTAAGAACCTGATATAGTCTGTTTAGTCCTGTTTTTGTCCTAGTTTAATCCTGTTTTATCCTGGTTTAGTCCTGTTTCAGCTCCGTTTTAGTCCTTGTTTTAATCCTTGCTTTAGTTCCTGCTTTAGACCTGTTTTAGTCCTGTTTTAAGACCTAGTTTAGTCCTGTTTAGGTCCTGTTTTTGTCCTAGTAGTCGTTTTAGTCCTTTTTAGTCCTGTTTTACTAGTCCTGGCTTTTAGTCCTGTTTAGTCCTGGTTATAGACCTGTTTAGTCCTGGTTTAGTCCTGTTTAAGAACCTGGTTTAGACCTGGTTTAGACCTGGTTTTAGTTCTCGTTGTTAAAAAACTCGTAGATGGATTTTTCAAAGGTTTGTTTATTGGTATAAATCTAAAAATTCCTCTGACGCTAGCTTCGTTTAATCCAAACATTTAATTAGTTTTCTCTTCAGAGTTTCAAACGTTACTTTGTGATTAAATTCTTTTGCATCAGAATGATTGAAACGGTGAAGTTCCAGACTGGGTTTTCTTTTCTAAACACGCGTTAAGAGTCCTGGGTCGTCCCGGCGCGACGAAGCACAAAACTTGTGAGACAGAAGCAAGGGTCAGGGAAAGTTCAGAGCGGGTACAGTCGTTTATCCACCCAATTAGAGAGAGAAAGATGGTCAGAGTTTGGGTTTTAACGGGTTGTGTTCATGTGAAAGCAAGAGACGAGAATGAGAGGGAGAGAAGGGAGAAGAGGAGGGAGGGAGAAGAGAGGGGAGGGAGGGAGAGATAGAGAGGGGGGGAGAGAAGAGAGAGGAGGTTGAGGAGAGAGGGAGAAGAGAGGGAGGGAGGGAGAAGAGAGAAGGGGGGAGAGAGAAGAGGGAGGGAGGGAGAGAGGGAGAAGAGAGGGAGGGAGCGAGAGAGAGAAGGGGGAGAGAGAGAGAGGGAAGGGAGGGAGAGAGGGAGAGGGAGGGAGGGAGAGGGAGAGAGAGGATGTCAGAAGTTTGGGCTTTTAACGGGTTGTGTTCATGTGAAAGAGAGAGAGAGAATGACGAGAGAGAAGAAAGAGAGAAGAAAAGAGAGAGAGAGAGAGAGAGAGGAGGAAGAGAAGAGAAGAGAGACGAAGAGAGAGAGAGAAGAGAGAGGAGGGAGAGAGACGGGAGAGAGAGAGGGCGAGGGAGGGGGAGAAAGAGAGGGGGAGGGAACGAGAGAGAGGAGAAGAGGGATGAGATGGGAGGGAGAGAGAGAGAGAGGAGGGAGAAGAGAGGGGGAGGAGAGAGAGAGAGAGAGAGAGAGGGGAGAGAGAGAGAGGGAGGGAGAAGAGAGGGTGAGGGAGAGAGAGAGAGAGAGAGGAGGAGAGAGAGAGAGAAGAGAGGGAGGGAGAGAGAGAGACGAGAGAAGAGAGGGCGGGGTAGGAGAGAGAGAGGGGGGGAGAGGAGAGAGAGAGAGAAAGAGAGATAGGGGCAGGAAAAAAGAGGAGGAGAGAAGAGAAAAAGGAGAGAGAGAGGGAGAGAGAGAGAAGAAAAGGAGAGGACAAAAGAAAGAGGTGGAGAGAGAGAGAGAAAGGAGAGGAAGAGAAAGATAGCGAGAGAGACGAGAGACGAGAGAAGGAGTAAGAGAAATAGAAAAAGAGAGAAGAGAGGGAAGGAGAGAAAGAAGGGAGAGAGAAAATCAGAAGAGAGACAGAGAAAGAAAGAGATAGAGAGAAAAAGAAGGTTAAGAGAGACAGATTTGCTCTCTTTTCTCTCCTTAATTTCACTCTCCCTCTTTTTGTCTCATCTCTTTCTCCTTTCTGTCTCTTTCTCCCCTTTTATCTCTCTCTCTATTCTTCTTGTCTTTTCTTCTCTCTCTTCCTCTCTTCTTACTGTATCTCTTTCTTCTTTCTGTCCTTCTTTCTCTCTGATTACTTCTTTATCCTTTCTCTCACTCTCCTCTTTCTCCTTCTCTCTTTTTTCACTCTTCTCTTTCTCTCTTTACCCTATTCTCCTCTTTTTATCTGTTTTCTCTGTTCTCTCTCTTTCTCCTTACTCCATTTCTTTCTCTCCCCTTTGTTTTTTCTCTCTCTAACCTCTCCTTACTGTTTCTTCTTTTTATTTCTGTCCTTCTCTCTCTTTTTCCCCCTCTTTTCTATTTTCTCTCTCTCTCTTTCTCTCTTCTCACTCTCTCCTTGTCTCTTTATCTTTCTGTCTCACTCTCCTCCTTCTCTTACTTTTACCTTTTCTTCCTCTTTTTCTCTCTTTCTCTCTCCTGATTAACCCCGCCCACTTCCCTGATTAACCCGCCCCCTGTGACACCGTAAGCCCCGCCCCTTTCACCCAGTACATCCCAAACTCAGAGTAAAAACCACGTTAAAGTTAAATTAAATCGTCGTTATGTTTTCTCTCCACTGAACCAGCCTCGTTATGAACTCATCTTAATCTAATGAATATGCAAATGAGCCTCATGAATATGCAAATGAGCCACGACAAGGACGGAAGCAGAAAAAAGAGCTGACGTCGTCGTTTTTAATGTGATTGGATTGATGAGATCAGAGTTTATTGGAATTAGATTTATGAGATTGAAGAGACTTTTGAGTAAAAAAAAATACTTATTCTTAAATGTATTAGTCTAATCTGTAGATGAAGTACTTCTACTTAAATGTATTTAGTCTAATCTGCAGATGAAGTATTCTACTTAAATGTATTTAGTCTAATCTGCAGATGAAGTACTTCTACTTCAATGTATTTAGTCTAATCTGCAGATGAAGTACTTCTACTTCAATGTATTTAGTCTAATCTGCAGATGAAGTACTTCTACTTAAATGTATTTAGTCTAATCTGCAGATGAAGTACTTCTACTTAAATGTATTTAGTCTAATCTGCAGATGAAGTACTTCTACTTAAATGTATTTAGTCTAATCTGGCAGATGAAGTACTTCTACTTAAATGTATTTAGTCTAATCTGCAGATGAAGTACTTCTACTTAAATGTATTTAGTCTAATCTGCAGATGAAGTACTTCTACTTAAATGTATTTAGTCTAATCTGCAGATGAAGTACTTCTACTTAAATGTATTTAGTCTAATCTGCAGATGAAGTACTTCTACTTATATGTATTCAGTCTAATCTGCAGATGAAGTACTTCTACTTAAATGTATTTAGTCTAATCTGCAGATGAAGTACTTCTACTTATATGTATTCAGTCTAATCTGCAGATGAAGTACTTCTACTTAAATGTATTTAGTCTAATCTGGAGATGAAGTACTTCTACTTATATGTATTCAGTCTAATCTGCAGATGAAGTACTTCTACTTAAATGTATTTAGTCTAATCTGCAGATGAAGTACTTCTACTTAAATGTATTTAGTCTAATCTGCAGATGAAGTACTTCTACTTAAATGTATTTAGTCTAATCTGCAGATGAAGTACTTCTACTTAAATGTATTTAGTCTAATCTGCAGATGAAGTATTTATACTTAAATGTATTTAGTCTAATCTGCAGATGAATACTTCTACTTAAATGTATTTAGTCTAATCTGCAGATGAAGTATTTATACTTAAATGTATTTAGTCTAATCTGCAGATGAAGTACTTCTACTTAAATGTATTTAGTCTAATCTGCAGATGAAGTACTTCTACTTAAATGTATTTAGTCTAATCTGCAGATGAAGTACTTCTACTTAAATGTATTTAGTCTAATCTGCAGATGAAGTACTTCTACTTAAATGTATTTAGTCTAATCTGCAGATGAAGTACTTCTACTTAAATGTATTTAGTCTAATCTGCAGATGAAGTACTTCTACTTAAATGTATTTAGTCTAATCTGCAGAGGGACGTTCACTGCTGCAGGAGAATGTTCAAACGTGTGTTTAAATGTAATATTTGAAGTGTAAAGATCAGACTAATCACTCTGTAATCGACTTAAGACACAACACCTCAGGCTTTTTCATCTTTAATCACTAATTACAAAGAGTTAAAAGCTGCTAAACGACTGTCGTGGAGGAAAAGTCAAACAAAGACAAAGAACGAGTGAGAAATGGACTAAATATGACACTTCTAATAATGTAATTTTCTTGTAATGTAATTTAATGTTTTTAATGTTTTTAATGGTGCATTCAGACCAAACAGCGTCTTTGTGTTTTTAGTTTATGTCTCTGTACATTGACTTGAAGGGACAATAGACAGAGACATAATGCTCAAAGATGATCTGCAACAGATTAGAGCTCCACAGCTAGTTTCCATCTGCAGTCCCTGAGGAACAATACTATAATACAATATTCAGTAAATATTCATAGTAATCACTCATAAAATACACATTCTATGTCTCACACATAACACTCTTATCCTTTACATCAGGGGTCCCCAACCACTGGTCCGCGAGCCATCTGCTACCAGAGGATCTTTTAAGATGTCATTTATTTTTTAGTTTATGGTTTATTACTAATTCCTTGTGCTTTACTATGAAATATTGTGCAATTTACCTAAACAAAACTGCAAATAAAGCAATAAGAGCTAAAAATATGCACATTAATCACTTGTATGCATGTTATGTTGTTGTTATTGGCGCTACCCCAACCTCAACGGGTCCCTGGAAAAGAAAATTGTGACTGTACCAGTCCTTACAAGAATAAAGGTTGGGGACCACTGCTTTACGTCATACATATCCAGCCCGATCTCACAAGAAAGTGTACATTTACCACGACATAACGCAACATGTAAACTACGTATGATTAGCACGAGTTTATGGCTCTTTTGTGTAATTATAGTATACACGTCACAGTCCCCGTTCATTTCAATGGAGGTTGTTAAGACGTGTTCTTATTTATGAGCATTAACAAAATCCTATCTAATTTTAACCTATAGCCCCAACCCTAATCTTAACCATTTAGTAACTTTTTGCCTGAACTTAGCCGTTTCACCTGAAGAAAACGTCTCCACGTGGACAAGACCAAAACTCGTGTCATTTTTACTCTTTTTCATATCGTGCTATATGTACGGCGTAACATAAGTACTAAAACAGGACTGATATCGTGCTAAAATACGCTATTTTTGTGTCGTGCTGTATGTACGCCTTCTTGTGAGACTGTGTTGCCATAGAGCAGTCTGCTTCTGTAAACCTGTTAACACATTACATTCTTAACAGTTACATACACTGTAAACAGGACATTTCATATCTAAGATACACATAAGACCATCGGGAACAAAGTTAAGTGATTCAGTGCAAGTCTGACTAGTCCATAAGCTTTTTTTGAGTTCCCTGGAAAATGAATCACAATTTGTTTGTTTTTTTATGTCTCTCCTTGGTTTACACTGACTTAGGCTCTTTCACACCAACACAACTCCCAGTCTCTATCAGTAGGAGGAGCGACGCAGAGTCTGTTCTAGTCTCTTTGGGGCATCGATGTAAAAAAAACCTTCACACAAACACAATCCAAACAGCCAACAGTCGGCGAACAAATGCAGAGTGAGCATGTGTGTGATGTAACGCTTGAAGAAAAAGACAAAGCATAGGTTGTGCGTGAGTAGTTGTCAAACAGATTTCTATCTTAAGCTCAACTTCTATTTCCCGCTACAGTCCAGGCTTCGTACTACAGCTGTTCTCCTCCATCTTTGTTTTCCTCGGACTAAATAGTACCATTCTTCTCCGTACTTACGTCTCGTTTGAACCCGGCAAAAAACAACAATCCATGCTCAGGTAAATACTGTTTTTCCATAAGCATGATTTTCGAGTTTACGCACTATTTTCTTGCACACTGATTCGCTGACCACGGGCCAATCAAACAGCTGCATCTGCGACAACTAGCGACCACTGGCGATGTCGACTTTACGAGGAAATCTTCAAAACCTCGACTCCCCGACGTGCTCCGCTCCTCTGACCCTCAACAGCCTCAAGTTGTCAAATCTGTTCAGACAGACGACCATCGGCTTGGAGTGAAAAAACCCTTTACACTGACTTAATCATTTTCAATGTTAAGTGAGTGTAAACCCTTGAGTGTTCAAGCGTATTTGTGGTGTGTATGCGTATTTAGGCGTCTGAAAACGCGACGGATTGGAAGCTCAAACCTGCGACGACCAAAGTTGAGGAGTAGTGAAAATCCATCTTCAGACACTTCAGCCAATCAGAGCCTCAGTCACTCCTGTGTCATGTGACCTGCTGTTGTTCTCCTCTCACTTCAAGAGGAAAGGACCACTGTTTACTCACAAAACAAACCACATGGACCTGATCTGGACTGACAAAGCCTCACATGGATCTATTCAGAATGTTTAAACCTGCTGTAGGACGTGACACTGGAGGAGGACAGAGTGTTTAAACCTGCTGTAGGACGTGACACTGGAGGAGGACAGAGTGTTTAAACCTGCTGTAGGACGTGACACTGGAGGAGGACAGAGTGTTTAAACCTGCTGTAGGACGTGACACTGGAGGAGGACAGAGTGTTTAAACCTGCTGTAGGACGTGACACTGGAGGAGGACAGAGACAGTCTCTCTCTCCTCTCTCTCTCACTCATCTGTCCTAGAGCTAAACAAACACTCACAAACAAGAGGGAACAAGAAGAGTGTCAGGACGTTAAAAGTTTTTTTTTGTCTCACAATGCCTCGACGTGTGTCAGGGCGTTTTGGACGCCTGTCGGGGCGTCAGCTTCAAAAATGTTCTGCGTCAAAATAACTTTTACGTGCAAATATGCTGTCTGTTGTGAACGCAGCATAAGAGACTCATGCTGCGTTCACATCGGACAGCTTATTTGAGTCTAAATTTGCCTAAACGCGCATTAAATTTCGCCGGTTATTTCTGCTGTTGACGCCTCAATAAGCTTCTAAGCTGCTCTGACGCGTCAAGGCTTTGGTGGACAAAAAGACACTTTCAACGCCCCAAAGCGCTTCCAGCTCCTGCTTGTTTGCAGGCTTTGTTTTGCTCGTAGACAGATCACTGAGAGAGGAGAAAGAGAAGGGAGAGAGAGGGCTTGATGATTTATAAAACGGTTTATAAGAGTCAAATCTAAACTTTGAGACCATTGAGGCGAGAAATTGTGGGTATTGTTACCAAATCCCTGTCATTTTAGCTTTTCTCTGCTAAATCTCTGGACCCTCGGCCTTCACCGGGGCTCCTCCGGCGGCTGGATGTTTGCGTGTGCCTGCGAGCGGCGGCGCCATTACCGGGTTGCATTTATAAAACGGAGCTTACCGATCACACAACTTCCTCCTCCTCCAGACAGGTCTTTTGCCTTGTCCTCCTCGCTCCTCCCGTTGTACAGCAGGTTTAAACACCATTTTAATACATCCATGTGAGGCTTTGTAAGTCCAGATCATGTCCCGTGTTTTCGTGTCTCCAGATTTTCAAAACAACGAACGGCCAAGTCTTTGAAAAAAGCCCCAAACAAGCCACCTTTTGTTAAAAGTTATTAAAGACTTCAGTAAACAGTCGTCCTTTCCTCTTGTGTGACAGGGGAACAACATGTCACGTGTCACAGTGTGTAGTCTCTGATTGGCTGACGCTGACTTCCAACGCGTCTGAAGATGGATTTTCCCAACTCCAGCGGCCGCCGCAGCTTTGAGCTTCTAATCCGCCAGACGCCGTGTTTTCAGACACATAATTGCGCGTCAACGACGCCCCAGACACCAATGCGCACGGAAAATTCGCTTGAACGCTCAAGACACGGGTTTACATTGACTTAACATTGAAAATGGAGCAAATACGCCAAGACGCTGTTGGTCTGAACGCAGCATTACACTTGATCAGAGTCTTTCAAACATAAATATTTCAGCTTTTTTCGGTTCATTTCTCCTCAGCTCCATCTCTTTCAGACGGAGCTAAAAAGAGATGGAGCTGTAGAGGAAAATCCAATCTTGTGCAGAAGGATTTAATCGGACGTAATGAAGTATGAACGTGAGAGAAAATGTGTGAATATATCTCCAGTTCCACCTGAAGTAACTTCATGTTCTGATTGGATTCTTACGTCACAAATGTATAAAACACATAATTAAACATATGAGTGTTTAATCGTATTCTCTGCATAAATCTGCGTCTCATTAACTCTTAACGAGCTTCAGGCCTCTCACAAACGACTCTGATCACGTTTTAATTATGAATCAAACTGACCAGTGCCTTTGACCTCGGCCTCGTCAGGAGCGTTCAATTATGTGGAGAGAAAACGTGAAAGTCTGTGTTTCTGCGGCGACTTTGACCCTAACGACGTGGGTTTATTATTCCTCCGGTTTTGTTTGTGGATAAATAAAGATAAGTGTGTGTTTTTCAGCTCAAACACAAGCGTCTCGTGGGGTTAAATCAGAGGAAATGTGAATTATTAAAGTCATGATTTATACAAGAGCTCATTAGGACAGAGTCTGCTGCAGGATGAACGTGCTTTTGTGTTTGTGGAGGAGAAATACTGAACGTGTGTGAACAGAACAGGTTGAATGTGGGTAAAGACGACTGGTTCTTATGTCGTCAAGGCAAAGTAGTGAAAGAAAGAGTCCGACGCTTCACTGCAAATTAAATGAATGCATTTTTATTATATTTCTGGACGATAAGAGCACTTACAAGCCGATATTCTGGGCGCGTTGTAAAGCTTAGATCTTTCAGAATTTAACAAATCTATTCAGTCAGCGATCAGATCAATCCTTAAAGCAGTTATTAATTTATCAGTGGAGTTGTTTTGTTGTCGAGGAGGCGGGACACGCGTCAGATAAACCAATGAGAGCAGCTTCTGGAGCTGAGCATCGGCCAATCACAGAGCTTTAACTAATGCTGCAGCTGAGTCTGAAAGAGACGGAGCTGAAAATAATCTAGTTTGACAAGACTAGAGATGTTCACGACCAACCACAAGTCGAGTCTCTAAGGCCACGAGTCTGAGTCAAGTCTGAGTCTCTAAGGCCACGAGTCTGAGTCAAGTCTGAGTCGGTCTAAGGCCACGAGTCTGAGTCAAGTCTGAGTCTCTAAGGCCACGAGTCTGAGTCAAGTCTGAGTCTCTAAGGCCAGAGTCTGAGTCAAGTCTGAGTCTCTAAGGCCACGAGTCTGAGTCAAGTCTGAGTCTCTAAGGCCACGAGTCTGAGTCAAGTCTGAGTCTAAGGCCACGAGTCTGAGTCAAGTCTGAGTCTTAAGGCCACGAGTCTGAGTCAGTCTAAGGCAGTCAAGTCTGAGTCTCTAAGGCCACGAGTCTGAGTCAAGTCTGAGTCTAAGGCCACGAGTCTGAGTCAAGTCGAGTCTAAGGCACGAGTCTGAGTCAAGTCTGAGTCTCTAAGGCACGAGTCTGAGTAAGTCTGAGTCTCTAAGGCACGAGTCTGAGTAAGTCTGAGTCTCTAAGGCCACGAGTCAGTAAGTCAAGTCTCTAAGACCATGAGCTAAACTCGGATGTGTGCTTTTATCAACAATTACTGACCCTGATAAGTGCAATGTTTTCTGGTTTTGACAAAATGTCTTTTTTCCATCTGAAAACATAACTTGAAAAACACTTTTCTCTGCCATTTTTCAGTAATTACAGCACAAGTTTGCATAGATATTATATTTTGTTCTTTTCTTGGATGTGAATTACAAAGAAGCATCGTGTCTTTTCTCTGATTCTAAAAAACAAAACCCCTGAACATAATCCATGATAATCCACGTTTGTCCGTCTGAAAGTCCAAAAACACTCCGGACGATTCAGATTCAACTACAAAACGATCCAAATGAACCGGAGTCGACGCCGTGAGATGAAAGTGCATTCATGGAGGATCTGGGTCTAAATTATTCTTCTGATGAAACGTTTGACACTTTTAGGCTCAGATCAGGAGAAGGACTGAAGTACAAATGTGAAAGTTTCATCCTGAGAGGCAGAGGAATCAGATTAAAGTCACAGGTTTAAGACTTCGTTTGGAGATTTAGACTTGTAAATGTGAATGAGACTCACTGGAGAGAGGAAAGTTGAAAATGTGTTGAAAATAACAAGATATTGGGATTGAATATTGAACTTTGTGGATGAAGTGATGAACCTGTGTGGCATACGAGGGGTTATAATATAACTTGTTTTTAAATAAATGTAAAAGATGAAAAGATAAATGAATTGAAATTAACTTTAGCTGTAAATTAAATGAAACTAAACAAAAACCAGCAACGCCACCGGCAAAAGACCGGAAAATAAATATATGAAACCAAACAAAAAGGCAACACAGGTTCGTTCTTGATAAAAACAGAGGCGGAAATCCAGAACTAAGAAAATATACAGTTTATTTTACCATTTCTAAGTAAGCACATTTCAATTTCCAGTTCTTAAAGTTTCTGTTCATTTATTCTGTTCCAAGGAGTATAATTTCAGTTCATTTTAGTCTATGATTTCAGTCCAGTTGCACATCATACCCAGACCGTCCTTACAGGCAGGAAGGCAACATAAACCGTATGAAGTGAAAGGCAAGACAAAGTAGTTTTAGGTGGAAAGGCAAGGCGGCTACAGTGCACCCACAGCTCCATGGCGGATATCTAAAAGATTAAGTAAACGTTACGTCTAAACAGGCTGCTAAACATTGGTTTACGCGGCTGTAGGTTACGCTACACACCTTACATTAGCTGGACGTGCTGAGCAGAGGCTTTGACTCTAGACAGGACGCACACCCAACCACCGGTACAGCGGGCGGCACACAACCGCAGCGTCGCAGCTTACACAGGCCCATGGCAGCAGCACTACGTTCAAACATTTAATCAGCGTCACAAATGATACTATATTTTGCGCATAAAGTCGAATTTTGGATACTACCTGAGAGTGGTGAGCGAGCGATGTCAACACAACCGAGACAGGAAGTAAGAGCGCGAGGTCAGAGGGCGAAAGGTGGGAACGGAACGCTTTTATATGTGAGTGATGTCACCGTTGACCAATCAGAAACATGTTTAGTTTTAGTGGCATATAGGCTGCCCGCAGTCTATACTGTCACACCTGTGTTTCCTGTTGAGTTTGAATCCATTTTATTGTGTTTTTCATGTTGTTTCTTGTTCTTGTGGAAGAGAGAGAGAGAAAAAAGAGAGAGAGAGGGAGAAGAGAGAGAGAAGAGAGAGAAGGGAGAGAGAGGGAGAAGAGAGAGGGAGAAGAGAGAGAGAAGAGAGAGAAGGGAGAGAGAGGGAGAAGAGAGAGAGAAGAGAGAGAGAAGGGAGAGGGAGGGAGAGAAGGGAGAAGAGAGAGAGAGAGAAGAGAGAGAAAAGAGAGAGAGAAGGGAGAGGGAGGAGAGAGAGGAGAAGACAGAGAGGGAGAAGAGAGAGAGAAGAGAGAGAAGGGAGAGAGAGGGAGAAGAGAGAGAGAGGGAGACAAAACCCTGCAGCCACACGTCCACACATGCACGTACTTTTGAAACACATGAATCCAGCCTGTTCTCTGTCACATGTGCAGGAAGAGAAGAAGAGTAAAGCACAGAAGCTTCTATAGTTGTGTTTGTGTCACGTCCAGCCGCAGCAGCAGAACTGGCTCTGGGACAGATATAGATCATAAACACCGTCCCTGAGCTTTCAGATGTACTTCTGTTCAGAGGGAATAAACAAACCCATTCATGTGCTGTTTTTCACTGTAAACTGGGCTGTATACAGGAGGATGAAGAGCTTTCCCATAGAAACACGAGTTCAGTGGCTCTGGCTGACGCACACACATCCTGACGCTCGTGTGGTCGTCCAGAGTGAACGTGGATTTACTGTATGTGTTTGGGTACTAAAAGCCTATCATACTTTGGGCTGTACGAACAAGAACTGTGTTGTTTTGGGCTCTGACATCCATGTGCTATGTAGATTTAGATCACTGATAATATAAGGGAGTTTGTCTGTATTTTCTGCTGCAGGTGCACGCGTAAATGAGCCTAAATAAATAAATAAATCAGACACATAAAGAAGAATGTTTTCATGTTTGTAACACGTTTGTCTCGTCACCACTTCCTCACGACAGCCTCACACAAACCTGCTTCTGTCTGATACATTCCTGATGCACGATCCCAAAGTTTGACATACAAGCTGTCTAAAATACTCCTCCTCCATCACGAAGAAGCTTTATAATAACTTTAGAACTAATCTTCTGCTTCAAACCTGCTGCTGTCCATCCTCTTCTGTGTTTACCCTGAAGCAGACACAGACCTGAGTCCTGTGAGTCTCATCATTATGTGTGAGCCCAGGAGCTTGATTGAGAAATGACCCTGAGATTTGGATCATTCTCTTCTCGTTTTGACCTCGTCAGTAGCTCGTTATTTATAGTTGATTATTCAGTGTTTCTATTAACACCAGGCTCTGCCTGAGATTCAGAACAAAGAAACAGTCAAAGTGTGGGACGTTCTCAGTTGACAGCTGTACTATACACTGACGACTGACCGGGGAGACGAGCGGCTGCTACACGAGCAGGACAGAACTGTCAAAAGATTCAGCAGTGGATTCTCACAGGAATTCTGAACACTTTGGAAAAAACAGCAAATCAGAGCCGAGCTGCCGCACAGCTCTGTGAACAAAGTTCTGCTCAAATGAACACCGGCGGCAGGTCGCGGGTTCTATTCCTGCTCTGTCTGGACCTTTCTGTGTGGAGTTTGCATGTTCCTCCCCGTGTCTGGGAGAGTTCCTCCGGTTTCCCCACCAACCAATAATGTTAATAATAAGGGACACTTGGAGGTGGTCGGAGGTTGAGGTGCCAGGTGTTAGGTGAATCTCCTCTGCTGAACTGCCCCAGGGCAGTTTACTGTTACTGAGTGGGGAGGGAGGGGTTCATCTCACTGTGAAGCACTTTGTGTCTGTGAAATGCCCTATACAAATAAAGATTACTTACTCACTGATGTGTCAAGAACAACCTGCACGAACTGCCGAACGACCGTACGAAAAAAAAGACGTTTTGTTCATACAGCCTGACCCCAACAAAGTTCTGACGTTGGATAAAGTGAATTGGCCTTAAGTCATTCAGTCTTTTTAGTCTGGCTTCTCGACTCTGATTGGCCAGTGACTCGTCTTCTTAACTTATTCAGAACTTAACCTGATCCAGAGCAGGTTTAACCCAGACCAGACCTCGCTGAAGTCTAAATCCAGCTCCATACTCAGACTCATTGATTCCAGACCGTTCCAGATCTCCTGAAGTGACAGACTCTAGACCGTTCCAGATCTCCTGAAGTGACAGATTTAGACCGTTCCAGATCTCCTGAAGTGACAGATTTAGACCGTTCCAGATCTCCTGAAGTGACGATTTGACGTTCAGATCTCCTGAAGTGACAGACTTAGACCGTTCCAGATCTCCTGAAGTGACAGATTTAGACCGTTCCAGATCTCCTGAAGTGACAGATTCCAGACCGTTCCAGATCTCCTGAAGTGGCTCTCACTGACACTTTCTCCAGAGTTTCTTAGTAAAACCCGTGGCCTGACGCCGTCTCACTTTTCTGAGCCTTAAAGCGTCTGAGCTCAGCACTTTCCTCCTACAGAGATAATGAACTCTCAGACTGTGTTTTATTGGATATATTTTTCATAAAGAGTCGCCCCGAGCAAGACAAGTTCCACCGTTTAGAGAGAGATTCATCTGAGGGAAAGTCTGAGGAGGAAGTAGATGTGTGAGAGGGTTTAGAGAGGAAAATAAACCTGGACTAAAGAGAGACTAAAGAGGGACAAAAACAGGACTAAAGCAGGACTAAAGAGGGACTAACCTGGACTAAAGAGGGACTAAAACAGGACTAAAGAGGGACTAAAGAGGGATTAAACCAGGATAAGAGGGACTAAAGCAGGAGTAAAGAGGGACTAAGCAGGACTAAAGTGGGACTAAAGCAGGACTAAAGTGGGACTAAGCAGGACTAAAGAGGGACTAAAGCAGGAGTAAAGAGAAACTAAGCAGGACTAAAGAGGGACTAAAGCAGGACTAAAGCAGGACTAAAACAGGACTAAACCTGGACTAAGAGGGACTAACCTGGACTAAAGAGGGACTAACCTGGACTAAAGAGGGACTAAAGCAGGACTAAGAGGGACTAAAGCCGGACTAAAGAGGGACTAACCTGGACTAAAGAGGGACTAAACCTGGACTAAAGCAGGACTAAAGCAGGACTAAAGCAGGACTAAACAGGACTAAAGCAGGACTAAAGCAGGACTAAAACAGGACTAAAGCAGGACTGAAACAGGACTAAAGCAGGACTAAAGAGGGACTAAAGCAGGACTAAAGCAGGACTAAAACAGGACTAAAGCAGGACTAAAACAGGATTAAACCAGGACTAAAGAGGGACTAAAGCAGGAGTAAAGTGGGACTAAAGCAGGACTAAAGTGGGACTAAAGCAGGAGTAAAGAGAGACTAAAGCAGGACTAAAGAGGGACTAAAACAAGGACTAAACCTGGACTAAAGGACTAAACCTGGACTAAAGAGGGACTAAACCTGGACTAAAGAGGACTAAAGCCGGACTAAAGAGGGACTAAAGCAGGACTAAAGAGGGACTAAAGCCGGACTAAAGAGGGACTAAACCTGGACTAAAGAGGGACTAAACCTGGACTAAAGCAGGACTAAAGCAGGACTAAAGCAGGACTAAAACAGGACTAAAGCAGGACTAAACAGGACTAAAGCAGGACTAAAGAGGGACTAAAGCAGGACTAAAGCAGGACTAAAACAGGACTAAAGCAGGACTAAAACAGGATTAAACCAGGACTAAAGAGGGACTAAAGCAGGAGTAAAGTGGGACTAAAGCAGGACTAAAGGGGACTAAAGCAGGAGTAAAGAGAGACTAAAGCAGGACTAAAGAGGGACTAAAACAGGACTAAACCTGGACTAAAGAGGGACTAAACCTGGACTAAAGAGGGACTAAACCTGGACTAAAGAGGGACTAAAGCCGGACTAAAGAGGGACTAAACCTGGACTAAAGAGGGACTAAACCTGGACTAAAGCAGGACTAAAGCAGGACTAAAGCAGGACTAAAACAGGACTAAAGCTGGACTAAAACAGGACTAAAGCAAGACTAAAACAGGACTAAAGCAGGACTAAACCAGACTAAACCAGGACTAAAACAGGACTAAAACAGGACTAAAACAAGACTAAAACAGGACTAAACTAGGACTAAAGAGGGACTAAAACAAGACTAAACCAGGACTAAAGCAGGACTAAAGCAGGACTAAAACAGGACTAAACCAGGACTAAAGCAGGACTAAAGCAGGACTAAAGGCAGGACTAAAACAGGACTAAAGCAGGACTAAAGCAGGACTAAAGCAGGACTAAACAGGACTAAAACAGGACTAAACAGGACTAAAGCAGGACTAAACAAGACTAAAGCAGGACTAAACCAGGACTTAACCAGGACTAAAGCAGGACTGAAGCAGACTCAAAGATTCCCCTGGTTCCAGATGTTTGCAGACTTTAGTTTTCTGACTCTTCCTCTTCTCATGTTTCAGAGTTTTTAGTTTTAATCGTGTCTTTCTGCTGCTGCTTCTCTAACTCCGGCTCTTTGTTCCCCGGCTTCTGACTCTGACTTATCGACACTTCCTCTTCCCTCGTCTCGCCTCAGAGATTAAAACTGGATTATGGATTAGCGATCAGATCAGAGCGATAACAGGAGGATTAGTTTGTCTCTCACACACAGAAGACTTCAGCCGTGTTCTCAGCTCAGCAGGAGTTTGTAGTTTTTGGCTCAAAGCAGCAGACTCTTTATAACGAACAGATTGATGTTACAACAGTGAGCTTTGTGCAAAATAACAGGCTAGAAGCACAGTTACGGCTACAAATAATCAGATTTAAAATGTATAAATTGACCTTTTAGACATTTCATGGCAAAGCACAATCATTCATGAAAGTGTTTTTGCAAATTGTGCGTAGCTTCCACTTTAAGAAGAAACCCATGACAGTAGTCTTTACGCCAAATACACGTTACTCATTTACAGGGTGATTTACATAAAAATAATAGTGCATTATGGAAGAAATGTCCTTATACGTCAAATATGGGCCACAGGACTTCTCCCGGAGCAAAGCAAGAGAGACAAACAAGGAAATGAGGAAGTGTGTCGCTGATACAAAACTTTAGCGTCTTTTAAGGGTATTTCACGATCCAAACAGCCAACAGTCGTCAAACAAACACAGAGTGAGCATGTGTGTGATGTAACGCTTGACCAAAATGACGAAACATAAGTTGCACGTGAGTAGTAGTTGTCGGCAAATTAATTGACCTTTATTTAACCAGGGAAGTCCCACTGAGATTCAGAATCTCTTTTGCAGGGGAGTCCTGGGGGAAGGGTCAGGGGAGGCATTAATGGACATGTTTTTAGTTGTAGGAGGAAACCGGAGTACCCGGAGGAAACCTACGCAGACACGGGGAGAACATGCAAACTCCACTAGAAAGGCCCCGGCCGGCCCGGGAGTCGAACCCAGGACCTTCTTGCTATGAGGCCAGAGCGCTAACCGCTTGCGCCACCGTGTCGCCCAAGCAAAGTTGTCGGCTTTGACGGCAAACAGATGTTTCTAGTCTTACCTCACGGATTAAGCTCAACTCGTATTTCCCTCCACAGTCCAGCCTTCGTACTGCGGTCCCCGTAACTCCCCGTGTTTTCCTCCATCCAAATAGAACCATTCTCCTTCGTAGTTACGTCCCGTTTGACCCGTGTAAATAACAACAATCCATGCTCGGCTAAATACTGCTTTTCCGTAAGCGTTATTTTCGGTTTTCCGCACTATATTCCTGCGCACTGGTTCGCTGGTTCTCCTGTGGCCACGGGCCAATCAAACAGCTGCATTTGTGACAACTGGCGACACCGACTTTACCTGCAAGTCTTCAAAAACCCGCCTCCACGACCTGCTCCGCTCCTCTGACCCCCGACAAACCCATTTACACCAAACACACGTGAGCCGCCTGTCTGGTTCAGACGGGCGACCCTCGGCTTGGTGTGAAGACCCTTTGAAAATGTCCAAACACACTCAGAGGAAACATGTTCAAGTCACAGATGGACTGAAACCAGAGGTCACATTAACCGACAATTTTCCGTCATTTACCGAATGTATTTTGCTTTGACGGAACATTTTCAAGGTCTTCCATCATTTTGACGGATTGAAAATGGAGCTGCCCTTTTATGTATAGTCTACTAGTTTAGTGACCTGCATCCCGACCGGACTCGCACTCACTCGCTCGCTCAAACTGACGAAGCAGCGAGGGACAAATGCTGCTTTCAATCCCATTCATGCGCTGCTGTTCTGTCAGGGAGGTCGTTAGAGTGACGCAAGGTGCTGCTGCCTGCTCAAATACGTGACCTATGAATCTGTAAACAGGAGGCTGCAGTTTCACGGACCACACGTTAGCTACAGAGCGCACGAATGCTTCATTCGATAAAACAACGGGATGGACAGAGTTTTGTCGGCCTGATTTCAAGAGGATTTGTACTTATGACCATGAAGGCTTGACAGACAAACACTGATATTTATTCAGATTCATAAACTTAGCGGAAAGTCACACCTGCAGTTCCTTGGTTTGGTGACGCGCTGGACTGGCTTTACGCAGGAGAAATGGAAATAACACGTGCATTTGGGTAAAACAAAGTGTGGATTAGCCAAGTGCACAGTAGCAGAGTGGTTAGAGCTCTGGCTCCCAATAAGGAGGTCGTGGGTTCGACTCCCGGGTCGGACCATATCAACATCTCACGATCTCTCTGGGTGGAGTTTGCATGTTCTCCCGTGTCACCGTGGGTTTCTCCGGTTTCCTCCCACCTCCAAAAACATGCATGTTTAGGTTAATTGGGCATCACTGTAAATTTCCCTCAGTGAGTGAATGAGAGAGTGAATGTTTGTCTGTCTAACCCTGCGGCAAGTTGGCCACTGTCCAGGGTGTTTCCCGCCTAAGGCCCAAAGTCACTGGGATAGGCTCCAGTCACCCGCGACCCCTAACGGGATTAAGCGGTAGAAAATGAATGAATGAAAGTGTGGATGAGCAGAAAGTGGAGAGAAGTGGAACTTTGTGCTTCAGGTAAAAGATGCAGAGCCTCATTAGTCACATTGAGTTTGTTGAATGTCAAACGGACACAATGATTTTTGCAGAGGCTTTAATGATATCTTAAGAAACTATGTAAGAACCAAAACTCAAACAAGCTCGGCCTCTCATGTTAAATGTCTAGAGGTTTCTGAAAAGATGATATTAAGTTTGAAACGTCTTTGAGGCTCATCAGCTCTGAGTGAGTCAGGAGCATGAGATCTACAGTTTAGTTTAAAATTCATTTCTGTAGCTTTATTTTTCAGAAAGCCTGTGGCACTTTACAATGAGGAATTTACTTCCAGAACCAGGACGATCTCCCACTGTCGAGCTCCACAGTTATTAATGGGACCTAGGGCTGGACGATATGACAGAAACTTAACATCACGATTTTGATTTGATCATGATTCTTGTAGACCATTTATTTTCCATTTGTCTTTGAGGTAAGCACAATTCACTATTAGGCTAAATCCAACTGTTAAAATCTGACCAGTGTTGCCAGATTTTCAGAAAAAACACGCTTAATAAAAGAATTGATTAATTAGAACATTGTTTGTTGCTGCAAAACAAGTGTGTGTGTTTTGCCATTTCATGTATTTTTGTGTTCATGTGTTGAAAACCTGCTAAAACCCATGTTTCAGTTATATACTGTACTGTATATTTTCATAAATCAAACCTGAAACATTGCTAATATTTGCTCCTTTTATGAACTAAAAGCTCAGTCCAAAGGGAACTTCAAAAAAGAAGCCCAAAGTCGCTCTAAAGACTTGGATTTGGCAACTCTGAGACTAAGAGTAACAGGTTGTAAAAATAATCTATGTGTTTGAACAGATGCAGCAAATATTCACCAAAAAAGCAGATTGTCACAGAGATGAGCTCACGAGTAGATTTTTATCACAATATTACCCAGCCTGACTCCGCCACCGTCTGGACCAATGACATTATCACATTCTACAACATGAACATTGAATAATCATGTTTATAATAGTCTTAAAACTTCTGGTCTTCACAAGTATTATTGAAGTTTTAGAATCAGAAAGCATGAATGGACTGTTTTATTTTTTGATATTTAATGTGGTTTAGTTTTGATTGTAACTTGAGTGTTAAAGAATGTGAAGACTAAACCCTTTCCTTTGGGTCCGAGCCGTTTCCTTGAGCAGTGAGATGTGTCTGCTGCTGTTGTTGTGTGTTTGTATCTGTGGATAAAAGAGTTTCACTTTCACACTGCTCTGATCTGATTCATGAGACACGTTTAGCTCCTGGTCCTTTCTCTCTCTCTCTCTCTCTCTCTCTCTCTCTCTCTCTCTCCTCTCTCTCTCTCTCTCTCTCCTCTCTCTCTCTCTCTCTCTCTCTCTCTCTCTCTCTCTCTCTCTCTCTCTCTCTCTCTCTCTCTCTCTCTCTCTCTCTCTCTCTGTCTCCTCTGGCTTCTGTCTGTCTGCGTGAACTCGCCCTGTAACCCTGAGCTCAGAGGTTCAAACCCGCTCACATCTGACCACACTGCTGTTGTTGTGCCTTTGGACCTGACACTGGTGTGGATGAGTAAATGTCTCTGAAGTGAGTTTAAACGTTGAACAACTGAACAAGCTGTCTCTGAAAACTGATGTGAACATGATGGTGGATATTTGAAGCTGATTGGTCGAAGTGTCACAACAGCAGAAGAAGCCTCCACAAATGCACTTCGCAAACGTTAAAATAGTTATGTTAATTCTGTTATAAGCAGATGTAAGCCTGCTGGTTTGAAGGTGCACGTCTGTGGTCCGTCCTCCTGTACAGCGCTTCAGATTTCCCCCGGGCATTTACCCCGGGCTCACACAGCAGTCCAGCGGTGGTGACTCACATCAGCTCTGGTGGTCTGCAGTCCGACCTGGCTGTACCTGCTGTATCTCTGCTCCTCTGAGATCAGCCTCTCGTCGTCCTGGTGTTAAATGTCTGATCTGATGCTTTGTGACTCATGTCAGCAGAGATGACGTAATATTTACACCACAGTAAAACATAGACAGTACAACAGCCAAAAATACATTAAATTTGAAAAAATGTACTGGATGCACTTTACCATCGCTCGATTAATTTCCTGTACAAAGGCCAGCGCACACCGGGATGCTCTGCCGCGCAGCAAATTGGGCACCTCCGTTAATTTCTATGAATGTACACACACCGGGCTCGCGGCAGGCGCTTTACAACGCGCCGTGATTCGATTTTGTTTGTTTCCATCGCGGCACCGCTCCAGGAAATGACCCTGCCGGTGTAGGTACAATATTTGCTCGGGCTGCAAAATGTACTCGGGTGGTTTCCGTCGAGGGGTTGATGACGTCACTGAGATAGTTAAACAGTTTTTTCGGCTCATAAATCGAATTTATTAACATTAAAATACCATTTTTAAGTATGTTTTTAAATGAGTCAGCTATTTTAATTGATTTTATTTTCCAAAATATACCTTTAAAACTTATTATAGCGTAGGTGTTTAAATTAGTGTTCTGTTCAAAGACAGTTGGGGCTGTTATCATTACCTACAATTTATTGATAAAATAATTGTCCTAACCCTTTGAAAAACGTGCCTAATTTATCTGTAATACATACGAACAAAATGTGTTTTTGTCTAGAATTTAAGTTATCGGCATTAGTAGCATTTTTTAAAAGCTGTTTCATGTTTTGACGCTGCTGCAGTTTATAAAGAGTCCACTAGATGTCACTGTTACAAGTATTTGGCTGATTGACGAGAAATGCCGATTTCAGTGATTAAAGATCACAGTCATCTAAGATTTATTGAATAGATGTAGTAATGTCGTTTAAATGTATGCTATTACAATGATAAAAATACAATAACCACTACACTATGTACAGCCAATCAGAGCGCAGCATGACTCTACAGCCAATCAGAGCGCAGGATGACGTCTCGCTTGTGCTAACGTAGTGCTACCAAGCTAGCGAAATATAATAATTTTAAAGTTCAGTTTTTATAAATTAAGTTAAAATACACAAATACTAATCATACGTAGCAAGTAAAATGTCGATTTTCTTGAAAAAAAAGCTCAAAATATAGTTTGTTGTCGTTATGAAAATGCGACCCGAGTAGATTTTGCAGCCCGAGCAAATATTGTACCTACACCGGCACCCGTAGTTTCTTCTACGATTTAAATACAGTACAGTAGTTGACGGTTTTCACTTGTCTGCGCTAACGACGTTAACAATGATGGGTCTTAAATAATGAAAGGAACGCCTTTGGAACGCCTTTCATTATTTAAGACAAAATGATCATATTACTCACCCATCACGGACCGCGGATCGTTGAAACATAACGCCGATCGTCGCAGCATTTGGTGAGTGTTGACGTTTGGGTCTGGGCGCATTGTGTGGGTTGGCCTTAAGTGTTTCACGCTCACATCGGGTGTGCTCCTTTACAATTCTACGCCTCAATCCTGCTTTGTTTATTTTGGACTTGGCACCGTCAGTGTTGGGTGTAACTTAGTTACTCTTAGTTACTTTTAAGTTAGAATAAAAATCTACAGACATGAGACGGTGATCAGCAGCTGAACAGAGACAGAATCTTTCTATTGATGTTTTGACTTAATCTGAGCCTGCTTAAGCCTTTCCTTTGTTGTTTGCCTTTGTTTAAATGCCAACTATCAACCATCAATGTTTGCAAATAACACGCAAAGTTATTCAAACTATTGTGTATTATTTAAGTAAGTGCTGTAACTCATTACATATTATAATGAGTATAGTCATTGCTTTTTTCCAACACTGGGCGCCATGGTTGAAATTGGATTTATATCTAATGTCTTTCTGTCTTCAAGTGTGTTTTGTGAACGAACGATGCAAATTAGAATTTCTTGTCCAAAAATGTGCAAAGAAATGCTCTTTTTCATGGGCAGCTTTGACCCTTTTTACTCCTGTACTAATGACTTCTTACCCTCCCCCCTCTTCTTCTCTTCTCTCTCTCTTCTCCGCTCTCTTCTCTCTCTCTCTTCTCTCTCTCGCTCTCCCTCACTCTCTCTCTTCTCTCTCTCCTCGCTCTCTCTCTCCTTCTCTCTTCTCTCTCTCTCTTCTCTCTCTCTCTCTCTCGCTCTCTTCTCTCTCTCTCTCCCTCTGTCTTCTCTCTCTTCTCTCTCTCTCGCTCCTCTCTCTCCTTCTCTCTTCTCTCTCTCTGCCTCTCTTCTCTTCTCTCTCCCTTCATCGTTTCTCGTCTCTGAGTACTCTCTACTCCATCTCTCAATACGCTCCCCTCTCTCTCTGCTACCTCTCTGTGGGAAAAGCCTCACGGGCGTGCCAAGCGTCTGCTCTACATAACTTCACAATAATAAAATGCCAATAAAAACTAATCTACTGACTCTCCGATCAACGATCGCGGCATAACTTTGGCGATCTCACTTCTCTGCTCTCGTCTCCCTGAACTTACTTACTATACTCTCATCTCTCTCTCTTCCTTTCTATCTCTCTCATCTCTATCTACGTCTCCCCCCCTCTCTCTCTTCATCCCCTCTCCTCTTACTTCTCCTCTCTCTCTCAAGGATCATCTCTTTTCCCCCATCCACTCTATCTTCCTGTTCTTCTGCTCTACTTCTGCTGGCCAGGCTGATGAGCTGCATGAAACCAGGGCTTCCTGGCCTCTGGTCTCGTCCACAGGCTGTGCGTCGGCCAGCGCCCTCCAGAGCCTGACGACGCATGGCACATCCCTCAACGTGTTCGAATGGCAAGCGAAAAATGGAGTCATGCCGAACGGCAGCGCCTCGTACGCGTGCAGAATTTTAAACCTTCTCGAGCGCCGACCGCACCAAAGGCCACAGCACCACCCTCGCCGTCTCGAATGCCAACGTCAAACTCTCCCCAACCACGTGTTCATCGCTCAGTCTGGTCCAAAGAGCTGGGCTGGAGCAAGTTCATCGGTTTTATGGACAGTTATTAGGTGGGTATAAGTTCACACCTAACTTCGCGCATAATAATCTGCTCCTTTCTCTTCACATACATACATACCATCTCGCCTCCACAGAACAGGAAGAACGCTGTGGGACATCACGTACTGTTCTGGGTCCCCATCTGTCACTTCTAAGCACGAGAACGCGTAGAGCTCCTGGAAGCTCTCTGGATAATAAATAGTTTATCATTTGTTTGGCCAGAAGCGTCACCGCGACAGGATCACTTCATGTTCCAGCGCGGCTCGTAGCTCTGGTGGATCACATTTCACATTTCAAAGTCCGAGGCACATGTGCGCTTTAAGGCAAAGAGAAAGTAATAGAAATGCATCCGAACAAACATATTTGTCTAGATTTTGTCACCAACGACGAGAGTTTTCCGGGTCAGTAGCGAAAAAGCATGAAAAAACTTAGCTTTGGGCTCACATCGTTCATTCACACAGCCACAGTCGGCTCTGTTTTACGTTTCACAGCTGCTTCTGTTGAAGGACCAACTTTACCTTTTTTTAAGACTGTAAGAGATCCGGACTGGACTAGCGACTGGACTTATGGACTCACATAGAGGACTGGAGTAGAAAACTGGACTGGACTGGAAATATGGAGATGGAACGTAGGACCAGGTACCACATATGGACTGGACTACGGACTAGGAACTAAGGACGGGTCCATGAGAGAAAACAGACACACTGCAGCTCCAGAGATTCTAAGAAAACGTACTCTTCCAAAGTGTCAGAGGGAGGACAGATTCAAACTATTGGATTTATTTCAACATTATTTATGTGAAATCTGTTTAGACATCGGTGCATTCAGAAACCACAGCGTCTAGTTGGTTTTAAAGAGTTTTCATGCATGTATTTAATGCCATATTTTATCCTAAAAGACAATTATTTCATGAATGTAGTGCCAGATTATTTTGACCAAAAAGTACGAACATTGAGCCAAACATGAATGTATCAACATGTCTTATAAACATGAGAACAGCAGGCTATTAAGGCAATAAGAACGAACAATTTTTTGTTCAATGAAAGTAGACCACTTGTAGGTCTCTATACATGATGATTCAACCATGTCAGCGCGATTAATCGGAGGGTTGCACAAAGTTTTTGTGGAGCGATGATTAAGTTGCATTCCCTATGCTGTACTGAGCCCCGCCCCGCCTTAGTTACTGTGCTAGCCGTTCAAACTTAACAGCGTGCCAATAACTTCACTGACAGAGAGAAGTACAACCTGTTCACAGTATAAGTGATCGTTTTTAAAGCAATGTTCCGCAATCTCCTCTAGATCGAGACAAAAGGGGGTTCACACTCTGCAGCGAGTGGATTTATTCAAAACATTAAAATACACAAACGGAGGGACAACTAAAATGGCAGGCTAATAATGCTAGGCTGTCTCAAGACAGCTAATTAGAAAACATCAAGATCTTTAAGTTTCCTTCAAATACAACAAGCACAGCCTCTGTCTGCTCTTGCACTGCCGGGTAAGTTCACTTTCATGTGTTAAGGTCTATTTTCTCTATTGCAAGAATATTTGTCATTACCGGGATGTTTAGCAGAGCTAAAGCTACCAGTGTTGGCTAAGCTAAACGTAGCAGGGCTTAGAGCATAACTTCTGCAGTTATGTCCTCGTCGTGGTATAACTTTGATCTAGTTTGTGTCTTGCCTCTAGATCTAACAACAGTAAGTCCATAGCTCTAGTTAAACATTAGTTTTACCTTTGAGCAGGACATGGAGCCTCAACAGTGAACCCCCACTTCCTCGGTTTCGCTAAATCTCGAACCCCATGTTAAATTGCCATAGGAAATTCGATAAAAGATTATATTAAAAGTTTGAACAACGTCCTTGGGGCTAAGCAGCTATGTGTGAGTCACGAGTATAAGACCTACATTTTTGTTTAAAAACGTTTTTCAGCTTTGTTAAAACTACGAAGTTGTTACGACATTTTGCCGAATTTAAGTTCTAGATGTGGTTTTAGACTGCAAAAACAACGCGCTGTGGATCTGAGTAGCACATAGCTGTATAGCCCGCTATATATGTCTTTAAACTCCTTCAAAAATTTGAATTTTCTTCGAAAAGCCTATGGCACTATAACATGGGCAAAAATACTTCCGGAACCAGGCGGTCTTTCACTGGTGCAGCTCCATTTGTTCCATATATTTAGCTGTTAAACTGGTTTAATCCATTATGTGGCACTGCTCCAGTTGTTTTCAGCTTTAGAAATGGAAAGAACACAACTCCTCCGGTCAATATTTCGTGGGATCTGTGTCTGATTTACATAAACCGTAGACACATCACTTCACCATCTTGTTTGGAGCTCAAGATTTGACGGACCATATTTACATAGCAACGGTTGCTACGATGTTTGATTGGACAAGAGCCGTTTTGGGGCGGAGCTCTGCGAAAGGTCAATTGCAAAGTCCAATGTTATTAAAAGTCTCTAAAACATGAACAGAACCTATTATTCAGGCTTTAAAGGTTATTTTACTCAGATAAACTCTCACTTCACACAAAATCCCTCATGAATCAAGCAGAAGCAGCTCCAAGACTTAGTGCATTTGTAGTTTTTGAGTCGATCAGACCCACACGCTGCTCACAAACCTCCTGATATTAAACGTTCTCCTCACTCGCGTTGGCTCCAGAGGGAAAACACTGCAGCTTCTGGTGGGCGACTCTTCTAATGCAGATCTTTTATTTACACCAAACGTCCAAGAACAAGTGCATTTTCTATTAAACACTCTGGAGAAGCGCCCTGGGAGTCGACACAAACGCTTTTCACTGGGCTGTTATGAAAGTCTGGCACGGTCTGGTCTGGTCCGGTCTCGTCAGAGTTTCATCATTCTCACACAAAAGAGACGCTTGTTAGTTTGAAATAAAGATGAACGAATCTCGACTGTGTGATCTGCAAAACGACTGAAAGACGAGTAAGAAAAGAGAGAGATTACATCAGCTTACATTTACATAAAACACAGGACTGTAGCAGGTCTAAAGGAGGTCTGAACCAGGTCTAAACCAGGTCTGAACTGGGTCTAAAGCAGGTCTGAACCGGGTCTAAACCAGGACTAAACCAGGTCTAAACCAGGTCTAAACCAGGTCTGAACCAGTCTGAACCAGGTCTGAACCAGGACTAGAGCAGGTCTGAACCAGGTCTGAACCAGGACTAAACCAGACTAAACCAGGACTAAACCAGACTAAACCAGGTCTGAACCGGGTCTAAACCAGGTCTAAACCAGGACTAGAGCAGGTCTAACCAGGTCTAAACCAGGTCTGAACCAGGTCTGAACCAGGTCTGAACCAGACTAGAGCAGGTCTGAACCAGGTCTGAACCAGGACTAAACCAGGATAAACCAGGACTAACCAGGACTAACCAGGTCTGAACCGGTCTAAACCAGGTCTAAACCAGGTCTAAACCAGGTCTGAACTGGGTCTAAACCAGGTCTGAACCAGGTCTGAACCGGGTTTAAACCAGGTCTGAACTGGGTCTAAACCAGGTCTGAACCAGGACTAAAGCAGGTCTGAAACTGGGTCTAAAGCTGGACTAAAGCAGAACTAAAACAGGACTAAACCAGGTCTAAACAAGTCTAAACCAGGTCTAAACCGGGTCTAAACCAGGTCTAAACCAGGTATAAAACAGGACTAAACCAGGACTAAAGCAGGACTAAAACAGGACTAAACCAGGACTAAAGCAGGACTAAAACAGGACTAAACCAGGTCTAAACAAGTCTAAACCAGGTCTAAACCAGGACTAAACCAGGTCTAAACCAGGACTAAAGCAGGACTAAACCAGGTCTAAACCAGGTCTAAACCAGGTCTAAACCAGGTCTAAACCAGGACTCTCTCTGGTCTTTACTCTCTCTGGACTTCCTTAAAGTCTTGGCGTGTTTGCTGCGTTTCCGTCTCAGATTAAAAACGGCCAAACGTTGGATCTACAGAGTCACGGCGCCGTTTTAATCCTTTTCTCTCCAACGGGACAAAAACAGATCAATGAGAGAAAGAAAAATGAAAATACAGTTTCTTCTGCTTCTGTGTGAGACGATTTCAACCTAAAATAATGTTCTCTGGACTAAACAGCAGAGAGAGAGAGAAAAGAGAAGAAGAGAGAGAGAGAGAGAGGAGAAAAGAGAGAGAGAGAGAGAGGGAGAAAGGAGAGAGAGAGAGAGAGAGAGGAGAGAGAGAGAGAGAGAGGAGAGAGAGAGGAAAGAGAGAGAGAAGAGAGACAGAGAAGAGAGATGAAAGAGAGAGAGAAGAGAGAGCGAGAGAGAGGAAAGACAGAGAGAGCAAGAGAAAGGGGTCAGAGAGAGAGAGAAAGGGAGAGAGAGAGGAGAGAGAGAAGAAAGAGAAGAGAGAGAGAGAGAGAAAGAGGAGAGAAAGAGAGGGGAGAGAGAGAGAACGAGAAAGAGAAGAAAGAGAGAGAAGGAGAGACTAGAGAGAGAAGAAGAGAAAGAAGATAGAGGGAGAGAGAAAAGAGAAGAGAGGGTAAGAGAGAGAGAAGCGAGAGAGAGAAGGAGAGAGAAGAAAGAGAGAGCGAGAAGGAGGGAGAGAGAAGCGAGAGAGAGGGAGAGGAGAGAAATGGAAAGAAGAGAGGAAGAGAGAGGGAGGAGAGAAAGGGAAGAGAGAGAAAAGAGCGACAGACTGAGAAGAGAAAGAGGGAGAGCAAAGACAGAGACAAGGGAATGAAAGAAGAGAGGAAAAGAGAGAAAGAGAGAAAGAGAGAAAGAAAGAAAGAAAGAAAGAAAGAAAGAAAGAGTTTTTGCCCAAAGTAATTCATCCAAACCAACATTACTGCGTCTTTAAGCTTCAGTGATCGTGTTTCCACTTCCTGACTTTACAAACTGACCAAACAGAGAATAAACATCCAGGACCTGTGGCTGCGTGCGTGTGTGTGTTTGTGAAAGAGCGAAGTACGGAAGCCCTGAAGGACAAACGCTGCAGGAGACGTTCGGAGCAGAGACAGAGGAAGGACACAGCAGGAAGAGACACAGTTATATACATATATTAATACGGTTATGTACAGAACACGCTGCAGTTTGGGTTTATGTGAGTCTGATGTTAGGAATTTGTTTTACTGACGCCAGGACACAAGTGCAGCTGTGGAAAGTTTAAAGGACACATTATTAATTCTTTGACTTTGACATGTTTAAGAACAAAAGTCATAAAGCCAATGGGATCTATTCTGCCCCCTAAAGCTGGTCTTAGTTTTTCCTCCACTAGTGTTTCTCTCCAAGCACTACGCTATCAGATGTACATCACCACACTCCATAAAAGCTGTTCGAATAGAGCCATAGGGGTTATGCACTAGCGTCTTTCCGGTCTCCGATAGACAGAGGCCGTTACATCCGGTGGCGTGGTTGCCAGTGACAGAGTTGCACTACAAATGCAATCAGGGCCGCTGCTGGCCATTTTGGTGCCCTATGCAAGATTTCAAAAAGGTGCCCCCCCCCCACATGAAAAAACTAACTTCCAACCTCAAACTGACGCCACAAACGCAGACGCACACTACTAACCCCAGAATTGTATCTATTTTTAAGACACAAAGATTGAGAGTTCCCCTACATTTTTTTTACATAATAGATGCATTTGTCTTTTATCTGGGATGTTTTAGAACAGCAAGTCCCTTAATTTCAAATTTCTGTCCCTTAATTTCAAACGCACATACTCATAGAACTATAGTTACATTAGGTAACTAAGATATCCTCGCGCTAAAGTTTGAGGAAATACTATCGTCTGTAACTTTTGTCTGGAGAAAGACACTAGATTCATGGTTTGTGTTTTCCTCTGAAAGAATCTGAACATAAAAGTGGAAAAATCCGTCGTATTTCGCCGCGGTTATTTACGTGTTCAAATGTGCAGCCGTCTTAATTCATCTGCTGTTTCTCCTCGTAACTGACCCAATATATGTCCTATTGACGCGAAATAAAGATTGGCTAACAGCTTATGAGTTGTAGAACATGCTCCTGTTTTCGAAACGGGTTCTAGGCTCTTTGATTTTGCGCTGTGTGTTAAGAATCATCAGGCAGATGCGTCTAGACCAGACTTGTCTGTCACTCATGATGAGTTCAGCACACGGACAGTGGGACAGCTCGGCTTGGTGCCCCAGACCAGGTGGTGCCCTACACGCTCTGCGTTATGTGCGTATTGGGGGCGGCGGCGCTGAATGCGATGGACATCAAATGAAGGATTTTGGGCGAGTCCTCTTAAAAAAACACATACTCTTTGTCATCTGTTGTAGATGCAGCGACGGCGGTAACAGCAGGAAAAGAGCAACTTCTGAACCGGATTTTCATAAGGAAAAGTTGTAAATGTGTGTGCGGACTACGCGAAGCTCCGCACACACACAGAGACTCACTGTACTCATGAGCACGGCAGAGGCGCTGTGGGTCGGGAAGAAGTAAACACACGCACCGCTCGCTGTTGCTAGACTTTCAGAAAGCCAAAAGCGACCGCCCCCGACCCACAGCGCCTCTGCCTGGGCTCATGAGCAGTGAGTGTGCGCGAAGCTTCTGTTCCTGTAGTTTGTAGCTCACTTTTACACTTTTTGTCTACAACAAATGACAGAAGAAGACTGCTTCAGGACTATAGCCCAAATCCTTCGTTTGATTCACATTTGGAGTAAACAACTGTGTCACTCTGGCAACTACACCACCGGATGTAACTACCTACAGTACAGACCAAAAGTTTGGACACACCTTCTCATTCAAATACTTTTTTTTTTTTTTTTCATGCTACATTATAGATTCACACTGAAGACATCCAAACTATGAATTAACACATGTGGAAGTATAGTGCAGCCAAAAAGTGTGAAACAACTGAAAAAAGTCATATTCTAGGTTCTTTTGCTTTGATTCCTGCTTTACACACTCTTGGCATTCTCTTGATGAGCTTCAGGAGGTAGTAAATGCTCTTCCAACAGTCTTGAAGGAGTTCCAGAGATGCTCAGGTCCTTTTACCTTCACACTGCGGTCCAACTCACCTCAAACCATCTGGACTGGGTTAGGTCTGGTGACTGTGGAGGCCAGCTCATCACCCTCCTTTTGGCCATTCATAGTTTGGATGCCTTCAGTGTGAATCTACAATGTTTATAGTCATGAAAATAAGAAAACTCTTTGAATGAAAACGTTGGTCTGTACTGTATCTGAAACCGGAAGAAGTTAACGCATAACCCCAATTGGGAGTAGGGATGTCAACATTAACCGGTTTTTCAATAATCGTGAATATTTTCCCCCACGGTAGGTTATTCGTAGACTTTTTACATCTCACGGTAAACCGCAAACACGTCTTTTACGTCTTCTGTGACGTGCTTGGGCAGTGCCAGCAGAGAACAGTGTGTGTCGTCAACTCACCGCTAAGGCTGCTGAAGTTAGAGCTTCAGGAGTTGTATCCATCCAAAGTATCAAGTCAGAAGATGTTTTAAAGATGATCAGTGCTTTGTGCAGCTGAAGAGTGTCCAATACACCGCTAAAAGCTCTAACACCAACATGATCCAGTATCTTCGATACGATCATCCCTCGCTGTTCGTCCAAGTAAAGGTAAAGAAACAACGTAAATCCTTTAAATGAAGCGCTCCAGAGAGAATCACGCAGCTCACAACAAAAATAAACAGTATTTATGCTTCATTTGACATAAACTCTGACCTGAAAGTAAAACTAAAGCAGAGACGCTGCAGACGTCAGTGAGACACGCTGGGAAAACAAAACGTGTGGATGACGTCACTCGTGAGTCACGTGACAGATATCACACATAATATATTATTAGTAATGGATCTCTCCTTGTAAGTATAATGAGAATATTAAAGCAATCATTAAAGGAACAATGTAAAAAAAAAAAAAAGCTTGATAAAACATAAAATTATTATATATATTTTTTAAAGGGTACACTGTAAAGGATTTATTGTAGATTTTACAGTAAAGTACTGGCAGCTGGATGCCAGTACTTTACTGTAACCCCCTAATACAGTAGTATTACTGTAGAGCTATTTTACAGTAGTGCTACTGTAATCCAAGTTCACAGTAACTGCTTTACAGTAGCACTACTGTAATTTTACGTTACAGTAGTGCTACTGTAAATTTTACAGTTATTTATTGTAAACAATACAGTAATATTGCTGTATTTTTATATTTTTACATTAGTTTTACTGTAATTATATATATATTTTTTTAGTTTTAGCTTTATTCTGATGCCTAAAAGCAAGTTTGTTAGTTTTTAAAACCACGTTAACATTGTCCAATGGGAATAAAACCAAAAGTAGCATTCTCACAATTTTACATTTATTTCAGGACAATTGAAAACAAACAAAAACAAACAAAGCAAATAGTTATACATAAATATACACTTTAAATGCAATTTTTCTCAAACATTAACTGTGACGCTGCCAGAAACACTGCAATAAATAATAGGGCAGTTCAAATTAAACATTTAAGTACAAATTCTGCTTTCAATTTGTAAGTTATTTAAACATAATAAAGTGTACTGAAAGAAAAAAAGAAAGGTGAATGTAAGTTGTAATTGTCTCTTTAAATCTTGAAGTCTTTATGGTAAGTTAAACATCTTTTGACTCACTGTTCCAAATCAGGTTAACTCATCTTTTTAAGGCGGAAACTGAACTTACAATGTGAAGTTGATTTAATTTACAACTATAAAGTCTAAGACAAACATTGAATGCATTTAGACATTTGTGATTGTAATGTGTAAAATAACATTGTTTTAGTCAATACTTACAGTAATGACAGAGTTACAGAGGCTCTCACAGAATAAGGTTGCATCTAACATGTTGTAAGTTTATATATAAAAAACACAGCTTCCCGCTCATCTTCATAGACAACAGAAGTCCCAGTTCCAGGCCTTGCATGGCTTCATTAAGATGGTCATCTTGGGCCTAAAGAGAGAAAAACAAAACTTAGTGACTGACAACTGCTGTAGAAAACTTACTACAATGTTTAATTATAATCCTGGCTGTGTAGTGTTTTAAAAGGAAGTATTTTAAATATGATTTGAAAGGTTACAAGAAGCCAGCGTAAAACAAGAGTGATGTGCTCTTTTTTGGGGTGTGGGTTAAAAGATGTGCGGCTGAATTTTGAATAAGCTGTAGTCTATCTCTAGCTTTTGTGTGAGCCCTGTTAACATGGCATAGCAATGGTCTAGTTTACATGTCATATGTTATACTTATGCAAATGAGACTTTTCAGACAGTTTGAGCAACCACAAAGTACAAGTGTCTCAAATATAATTTTACACATGTTCAGTCTCTATTAGAGGCTGAACCTTTTGTATTACAACAGAAATATGCATTTAAACAATAATCATTTTACTCGTCAAACATCTACAGTTAAATGACAGAGCTCAAGAATGTGACATTTCACCAAACATGTGCAGCAGAGGAGCAGCATCTATAGACACACATTAGCTCAAAAGTCAACAAAGATGCCGTGGCACAACCTGTTGTTTTTATTTACTAATAAATATAAACCTGTCATGCCATCAACATATGTCTTAATGATCACCAGGCTTAGTATTTAGCATCTGGAAATCTCTATGGATTCAACAAATAAAGATTAAAACATATTTTGACATTAAGCCTGTATTTAGTGATCCTGCAGTTAACCAGTGCTTATCTATGAACACTGAACATGTCTTTATGCACAGGTTTGGCAAAGATTTTAATAAAAAGTCTGATTATATAAGTGCAAAAGTATGTGTAAGAAGTGCAGTATCCTGTTTACCTCCAAATACAGAGATGAACAGTCCAGCAGCTGAGATCTGTTTAAGGCCCTCAGCTCATCTGTGACAACTGTTCTGTAAAGAAATAAACTAAATATTAACAATCTAATAAAGTATAAAGCTCAGACATTCTTCTGTTCAGATAACTTTACATTTTAAATAGAAATACAGACAAACTATCTTACCATGTTAAAAGTTCTGTTCATGTTTTAGAATTGTCTGATGTCATAAGGCCAGATGGTGGCAGGAGGCAGTTGTTTCCATTTAATAACATTGTCTTTTGTCTTGAAATATCTGAAAAAAAGCATAAAAATCTAATGATTTTTGCATGTGACTACACCCATTACCTTTAGAATTACAACAAAAACTGCATTTGAATTTTAGCTGGAGAGCTGCTAACATTTGTTTCAGCTGCTCTCCAGCTCATTTAAAAAGCATTGGTCTGTAGAATAATGTGATGTCAGATCTATTGACCTAAACTTTAATACCTGAGGATAATCTTCTCAGAAGCAGTGGACACAGCTCAGCAGTCAGGGACACATCTCCAAATGTTCTGTGAGGTTTGGTCAGGTCTGCAGCTAGACTCCATTGTACATGTTATTGGTGGGTAAAGTGGAGAACCTGGAAGAAACCCACACAGACATGAAGAGAAACATCCAAACATTCACAACCTTCTTGCTAAGAGGCAAGAGTGCTAGCCACTGCTGTGACATTCATTTTAGTTTTACATTTCAGAGCCCACTAAGAAACACAAAGAAATGAGTTACCTGATGCTTTGATGCTGAATTTTTGATCCATTTTGATCACAGAACATAACTTTCATCTTCTCCTGTCCACTCCATAAAGACATGATCATCTGTCAAAATCAAATCAAAAGTTAACATAAGTCATTACAGACTCTAGTTTAACATAAATATGTTGAAAAAATAGCATCTACAATAAGATACAAACAAGATCAAATAAAACACACTTAGGCAGCAACATATAAATTACACTAAAGATGTACATCTATACATTTCTTCCACCTGTCTGGGGCTGAGTCTGGGGCTGAAGCAGTAATCTGAGAAGAGCTGCCCAGACTTTCCAGGCCGGTCCAGAGACAGTTCCTCCTGGTGGGTCGTGCCTGGAACATCTCACCAGGGAGACTTACAGAGATCTGAAACAGATGTACAATTGTTAGTAAAATATTTCTGAATTAAATAATTACAGCTAATAATTTAAATTATGAGACAACATTAGTCAACTGCAGACTTCAACAGTCACTTCAGGATTTCATATTTTTGTCTGATTGTGGAGGCAAAATGCCAGATTTTAATTTGTATTTTTGTATTTAGTATTAAACTACACAATTTAACTTTTTTGTACATGCAGTGTGATCAGCTTCAGGAGGCCAGCTGTAAACTATTACAGCCTTTTTAAATGTGAACATTTTTAAAAAGATTTTATTTGGACATTTGATTGAAATATTTCAGTTACAATTTGTTTAGAATTATAAAAGTATAGTATGCCACCTGTAGTTCCTTATTGCTTCAACTCATTTATTGGCTATTGCATTATTAATAACTTAACAACAGTAAAGGTAATTCATGAATTCAGTTTTTGTCATTTCTGTGTGTGTAAACAAACCCCCGGCTCAGCTGTGAAGGGGGGCGGGGTCACTGCCACACACAGGCAGAATCACTGCTGCCCTTTGACTCTTAACTTTAACGTATCAAAATCACAAGAACGAGAAATGAAGCGAAGAAAATGCGCGTGTTCAAGTAACGTTGAATCGTTGATTGACCAAATGTATCACCGCTGGGCTTTCATTTACGTGCGTATAAACGCTGCAGCGTGCGGTGGGTTCGGGGCTTGAGCCGTCATTTACACCGGAGACAGACGCTGAATGTGGAATATATTTGTAAGAGAGCACAGCGCACCCATGGATCTATCGCGGAGTGGTTCGTGTTGAAAGCAGTGGTTGAAAGTCCCTACGTCAGGCTGCCTCGCGCATCCGTCCCCGGCACGCACAGCGAGCCAGGTAAACTCACACTCACACTGACTGTCGCTTCTGTGGGCATGAATATGTCCGTGTGTGATCCAGAACACGCCTGTGTCCCGCGCTGTGCACACAATTCACATCTATGACCGATTAAATTGATCAGAAACTGTCAAACCAAGGCTGAATAAAGCCGCGCTTAACCAGAACCACGCAGGTCTAAACGAGGACTGAGCCGGGACTAAACCAGGTCTAAGGTCTCAACCAGGACTTGACTAGAATTAAAGCGGGTCTGACGATTACCAAACCACGACCAAACCTGATCCAAGCCAGGTTAAACAGGTCTAAACCGGCGTCACGTAGGGAGACTTCTATCCGTCTTCCAGCGCGGGGCCCGGGAGCTCTCTTCCCCGGATACCGCCTCCAGGGAGGAGTGTCTCGGGTTCCCCCCGCGGGCTTTCCCGTGAAGCTTTTATCACACTAAATATGTGTTTAATTTAAAGAACTGTTGCTAATAAACGTTGCTGTTAAGCACACATTACGTTAGAAATACGTCTCATTAGTTTTCGATTAAAAAACATTTTCACAAACCAGCCGTTGGGAGTATCCGTTGGCAACGGCGACGCGAGGCACAACTTCTAGCCGCCCATGAGAGCTCGTCCACCGGATACGGCCGGCGGGGGCTCCCGGTGGAGACCCAGCCTCCGGACCTTTAGCAGAAAAAAAGTTAAAATGACTCCGGATATGGCAATAATACCCACTATTTCTCGCCTCAAATGGTCTCAAAGTTTAGATTGGACTCTTATAAACAAAAATAAAATAAAATTTAACTTACCCCGTAATGGCGCTGCCGCTTCAGTTTTTCTGGGCTCTAACGTTTTTCTTTATTACTGCGCATGCGCTGATGGGTTTCACAATAAAACTACTGTCAATACTACAGTACTACTGTACTAATAGCTTTAATAATAGCTTTACGCCTCCCGTACACAGACTGCGATGCGAGTTCGGGTCGAGTTCAGTACGTTTTTACTGCGACTAGTATCCCCCACTGACTGCGTCTCCAGTGCTGCGGTGCTCCGACTGTGCTGCGGCCAAGAGGGAGAGAGCGTCTGTAGTTACGCTGGCGATACTTCAAAAACTCGGGGATTCACGGTAGTTCTCACGACTTTAGCATGCAAGCCCTTTGTGAGCGCTGATATTTGTCACAAGAAGGAAGAAACTCTGCACCAAACTTCGTGAAAATGCGCTTACCTTTAGTTAGCATCATCATGACCCGGTGAGAAAAGTTGTGAAGTCTCTCGTGTCCTGTTGTTTTTGCTGCTCCACGTGGTTTTTAATCCAAAGCCTGGCGGAGGAGCGCGCATCACGGGTGAAACTGGTCTGCCTCATTATGTCAAAGATATAACGGCTCGCAGGACCTATTTTCGCCGCTACAGCATTAGTACCTCAGCGCTTGATCCACTCTTCACCGCGACATGTAAACAACGGCGCTAGAGGATGACGTCATCGGCCTATGGCACAGATCGTTTATGCGCCATGACGTCCGTGACCGCTGCGAGCTGCGACAAAAATAGACCCTCTACGGATTCTTTCCGCACAGTCGTGCGACTGTCGGACGTGACTCGCACTGCACCGAGGTCTGTGTACGAGGGCACATTGGTTTTAAGCACTTTCTAAGTCGTGCGTGAGTCGTGCGAGTCACGCCTCGCATTAAAGTCGCAGTCAGTGTACGGTAGGGGTTACTGTAAGTACAGTACTGTAAGTACAGTACAGCTACTGTAGGTAATACAATAATCTTCGATCTACTGTATAAATTACAGTAAATTACTGTAATACAAGGTGATTTCCCAGAAGCCATTGCAAAGTACAGTAATCTACTGTAAAAACAACTTACAGTATTATACTGTTCATATTACAGTAGATTATTGCGGAAATTACAGCTATCCTTTACAGTGTAATTATTTAAAATAATTGCATTTATTATTTTTATTCTATTCTACATCATATTTATGTAATAAATCAGTGTATTGTCACTGTCAGCAAATCAAATGCCAATAATTTAGATTTAAATATATATATATATATATATATATTATATATATATATATATATATATATATATATTATATATATATATATATATTATATATATATATATATACAGCGCTGATCAAAATCAAATCAAATCTTTAAGTAGAGCTAGATTATGTAAAAGCAAGAAGGGGGAGTGTGACAAAAAAAATTTGGAACTTGTCATTTTAAAGAAAATAATATTAAACTGAAAAAAGCTGTTTTTCAGCTGATCAAAATCTTAAGACCATCACTCAAAAAATGACCCCAAAACTCTCCAAACCAAAACAAAAAAAATTCTCAGTAGGACTCAGTAAAGAGTAGCTCCACCGCTCTTGTTGATCACTTCAAACATTCGTCTGGGCAGCTGGATACGAGTGTTTCCAGGAGGCTTGTGGGAACGTTGCTCCAAGTGATGAAGATGGCTTCACGAAGGGCATCAACTGTCTGGAACTGATGACCATTTTTATAACTTCTATTGCCCTCCATCCCCAAATGTTCTCTATAGGATTTAAATCAGGGGAACATGCAGGATGGTCCAAAACGTGATGTTCTTCTCCCAGAAAAAGTCCTTTGTCAAGTGACAAAAGACTTCTGCAGCGTTGTCCTGTTGAAAAACCCAGCTGTTTCCACACAGACGAGGGCCTCAGTCAAGAGGGAAGCTCTCTGCAACATCTGCACGTAACCAGCCGCCGTTTGATGAGCCTGCATCACATGAAGCTCCAGTGTTCCACTGAATGAAAAAGCACCCCACACCATGAGGGAGCTCCTTCCACTGTGTATGGTAGAAAACATCTCAGGTGGGATTTTCTTCTCATGCATGACAAGAAAATTCCACCTGAGATGTTTTCTGCCCGGCACATGTCTCGTTTTATACAAATGAAATGAAATCAGAACGACTGTGTTTGTCGTTTGTTTGTCCCGGAGTCGACACGATAACGAGTCTGTGTGGGTTTAGTTCTGTGGGAGACATTTGTCAAAGCGGAACTACAAACATGGCTGTGTCTGATGAGCCCTGAGCAGCGGAGAGCAGCGAGGCATGCTGGGAGTTTGAGTCTGAGAGGCAAACGTCTTCAATCTTCATTTAGTCTGACGGCTTTGTGTGAAGAGACGGAGCGAATCCCATCTGCTCTGTCGCTTCTGCTGATTAGAGAGGGAGAGAGAGAGAGAGGGAGGGAAGGAGGGGGAGAGAGAGAGAGAGAGGGAGGAGAGAGAGGGAGAGAACAGGGAGGAAAGAATATAGAAGAGACAGAGCGAATCACATCTGCTCTGTCGCTTCTGTTGAGGGAAAGAGAGAGAGGGAGAGAGAGAGAGGGAGAGGAGGAAAGAGGAGAGAGAGAGGGGGGAGAGGGAGGGAGAGAACAGGAAGTAAGAGGAGAGAAGAGAGAGAGAAGAGGGAGAGGAGAGAGAGGAAAGAGAGAGAGAGGGAAGGAGGGAGAACAGGGAGGAAGAGGAGAGGAGAGAGAGCGAATCCCATCTGCTCTGTCGCTTCTGCTGATTAGAGAGAGAGAAGAGAGAAGGGAGGTGGAAGAGGGGGAGAGAGAGGGGGGAGAGGGAGAGAACAGAGGAGGAGGGAGGGAGAGAGAGAGAGAATTCCATCTGCTCTGTCACTTCTGCTGATTACAGAGAGAAAGAGAGAGGGAGAGGGAAGGAGAGAGGGAAAGGGAGAGGAGAGGGAGGGAGAGAGAGGGAGAAGAGAGAGAGAGGGAGGGAGGGAGAGAAATGAAAGAAAGACGAGAGAGAAGAGAGAGGAGAGAAAGAGAGAGAGAGAGAGAGAAGAGAAGAAGAGAGAGAGAG
>CM076401.1:4344466-4381071 GCA_038363315.1 Mugilogobius chulae
GGTAGAGCCACCACAACGGGCCTGCCTCTCGTCCTCGTGCCTTTTCTGCCTACAACACTGTCATCATCAACATCTGTGCACTATACATTGCCAAGTGAATTTGCACTTTTTCACTGTCACATATTTAGAGATAAAGGTACATCTTCACTGAGTTTTTTGTTCAGTATGAGAAGTGGAAAGTTTGCGCGAAATTTTCGTTTTGTAAGAGAAAGTAAATTTTTCACCTTACCTCACTATGTCTAAATCCCACGTGCTCTAATCTTTTTCATTATGTCAAGGAACATTGGTGTGTTGATGATAGTCCCAAAGCATTTTAGCTGAAAATTTTTCAATAATGAATGAAAAAAAACATGAGTTGTAAGATGTGAAAAAAGTCAAGTTCCGCCCACAATTGCAGACGCCCTGTAGGGTTTAGGGTAGGGTCATAATGTAATTTTTTACTTGTCTTGACATGGACTATGACTGTGCCAAATTTCAACTTTCTCTGACAAAGTCAAGATTTTCACCCTACCCCTACTCCTCACTCTGTCCATATCCCTCCTGCTCTCCATTGACTTACATGGGTTTTACCGGTTTTTACAGTGCCATGGCAAAACGTTTGCACATAAAGGTATGTTGTCATTAGGTTTTTTGTTCAGAATATTAAGAAGAATGTCTGTGCAAAATTTCATGTGGCTATGCGAAAGTAATTTTTTGGTTCCCATTCAAATTAGTGAAAATCAAGTTCCGCCCACAATAGCCGACGCCCTGAAGGGTTTAGCGTGGGGTCATAATGTTATTTTTTGTTCGTCTTATTGTGGACTATTTTTGTGCCAAGTTTCATTTGTATACATAAAACTAAAATTTCTAGGGGGCGCTAGAGAGTCTTTTAAAAAACGAATTTTTAAAATTTAATCATTGAAAAAAAATCTGTAGACAAAAAAGCCTTTAGCTCCAAATTTGGTGCAGTTTCGTTAACGTTAAAGAGGTCAAATTTAAAGTTGTTTTTGGAGAATCGGGGGGGAATTTCTAATTTTCCTGTTGCCACGGTAACATGGTATGAAATAGAGGTACCTTGTGATTGGCTTTTTTGTTCAGTATCCCAAGGAGAATGTCTTGCCAAATTTCAAGTCTCTAGGACAAACTTGACCAAAATTTGTATTGGGCTTTAAGGGGGCGCTATAGAGTCGGTGTACATTTTTGTAACTTAAAAAAATCAAAATAAATTATTTTTCACCGCCCTTGAATTTTGGGCGAAATAAAAGTGACTTTTTGTTATTGTTCAGGGGGTCAAAAAAGGGGTGTTGTATGGAGAAATAGAATAAAAATAATAATAATAATAATTAAAACCGCGCGCGGTGATATAGGCCCTCGCCCCCCTTGCGACCGCGGAGCATGAGCCACCGCGACGAGCCCGCCTCTCGTCCTCGTGCGTTTTCTGCCAACAGCACTCCTCCCTATAGCTACATCGTATCTCTCATTCACTGAAAGGACAAATTATGACATTGTCACAGCTGCACGGTTGAAGATAGAGGTATGCTTTCATTGGCTTTTTTGTTCGCATCCCGAAGGCAATAAGTGTGCCAATTTCAAGTCTCTATGACAAAGTAATTTTTTTCATTCAATGTGAATTTTTCTATGTATTTCAATGGGAAATGTTTGACGTTGCCACGGTAACACGGTTGCAAATAAAGATATGCTTCATTGGCTTTTTGTTCAGTATTGGATGGAGAATGTGTGTGCCAAATTTCAGCTTTCTAGGACAAAGTAAAATTTCCACCCTACCACTCACCCTACCCTCCACTCTGGCCAAATCTGTCAGTTCTCCATTGAATAACATGGGTTTTGCCTTTTTTCCTTTGCCATGGCCAAACGCTTGCAGATAAACATATAGTCCCATTGGGTTTTTTGTTCAGTGTGATGTGGAGAGTTAGTGTGGTGAATTTGATGCATTTTGGTGAAACTAAAAATTTTATCCCATTCAAAAGTAAGGGGGCGCTGTGGTAAAACGGTCAAGATAGAGGCGTGTCATGATTGACTTTTTTGTTCAGAATGTGAAGCATAATGTGTGTACCAAATTTCAGCTTCCTAAGAAGGAAATATTTTTTCCCCATTCAAAAAGTTTTGCGTCTCCATTGGATAACATGGGTTTTTGTCATTTTTACGTTGCCATGGCAACACGCTTGCAGATAAAGGTATGCTCCCATTGGGTTTTTCGTTCAGACAGCTGAGAAGGATGTCTGTGCCAAATTTCATGTGTCTACGACAAACTAAATTTTTGTCTGCAATTCAAAATCAAGGTGGCGCTGTGGAGCAAATATGTGACTAGAGTTTTGAATTGCATATTGTAGCGTTCAGCTTGACATTTTGAACAAAACGTATATTAATGCCGGAAAATAGGACTTTGCGTGCAGAGATACGCAAGTTTGAACACACTGAAAAATGTCATTTTTGATTTGCAGTTGGCCACACCCACATTTGTAAAGGTATCAAAATTATTGAATTATCTGAAGGCACAAGGGTCGGTCGATGATAGTCCCAATTTCAAGCATTTTACATGAAAACTAAATGGAAAAAAATAAACGTGAGATGTAAAATTCCAAAAATCAGGTTCCGCCCACAATAGCCGACGCCCTGTAGGGTTTAGGGTGGGGTCATAATGGAATTTTTTACTTGTCTTGACATGAACTATGTTTGTGCCAAATTTCATTAGTCTGCGATAAAAAGGTCTGTCATTGCCGTAATGTATTTTGATTTTTGAGGGGGCGCTAGCGAGTCATTTTGCAGATTAATTTTTTTGGACTTAAAAAAATAAATTTTTCACCGACCTTGAATTTTGGGCCAAATAAAATTGACTTTTCGTTAACGTTCAGGGGGTCAAAAAAGGGTGATGTCGGAGAAAAATAATAAAAATAATAATAATAATAATAACGGCAACTTTTTTTTTCCTATTATTTTCCTCCTAAACTACAAAAGCTACATGTTGAGACTTTCTCACATTGTGCCCCATCACAAATGAGCCCTCTGTGAATTTTTTCGTAAGTCTACGTCAAACGGTTTGTCTGTACGAATTTTTGAAAATAAGATTTCAAGGGGGCGCTATTGGGCCATTTTGTGAGATACCCTCTTGATATGCATATCGTTGCGTTCAGTTTCAAATGTGCACAAACGCTCTATTTCGATTTTCCCATAAAAAAATCTAGCAAAAAGATAGATTTTTTACAAATTTCAAAATTTTACAATTTTGTTAAAAAATCACCGTGACCAACCAAACATGATATTCAAATTTCAAACCATTGATTTCATTTCACATGGGTTTACTGTGTTTGGCCAAGTTTGACGTGTTTTCGACCAAAATTGTGGCGTGCTGGCCAAAGTATGAGGTAATGCGCTTTTGCCAGTGACGGTTTGATCCAAGATGGCCGACTTCCTGTACACTTGGGGCGGGGCCACAATATGATTTTTTTCATGTTCGGACATGAACTATTTTTCGGGCCAGGTTTCATATTTTTACTGCGACTTTTTTCGGCGTCGGGCTCCCATTGGCCCAATGTTATTTGATTTTCGAGGGGGCGCTACCGAGTCGTCTTTCATTATTTTTTCACGCGGTCTTCACTCAAAATTAGAGCTCACTGAGTTCTAATTTTCGACACCACTCCCGGGCACGTGCGTCGTCGTTTACTATTTCGTATTCGCGATTTTCCTCCCCCGAAGTCCAATTACAATAGTCCCTCGCCGGGGACTTCGTCACTCGGCTCGGGCCTAATAATAATAATAACGGCAAATTTTTTTTCACCTATTATTTTTCTCCTAAACTACAAGAGCTAGATCATGGAAGTTTCTCACATTGTGCCCCATCACAAATGAGCCCTCTGTGAATTTTTTCACAGTCTACGTCAAACGGTTTGTCTTGTACGAATTTTTGAAAATAAGATTTAAAGGGGGCGCTATTGGGCCATTTTGTGAGATACCTTCTTGATATGCATATCGTTGCGTTCAGTTTCAAAATGTGCACAAACGCTGTATTTCGATTTTCCCATAAAAAAATCTGGCAAAAAGAAAGATTTTTTAAAATTTCCAAATTTTTACAATTTTGTTAAAAAATCCCGTGACCATACCAAACATGATATTCAAATTTCAAACCATTGATTCATTTCACATGGGTTTACTGTGTTTTGGCCAAGTTTGACGTGTTTTCGACCAAAATTGTGGACGTGCTGGTCCAAAGTATGAGGTAATGCGCTTTTGCCAGTGACGCGTTTGATCCAAGATGGCCGACTTCCTGTCACTTGAGGGCGGGGCCACAATATGATTTTTTTCATGTTCGGACATGAACTATTTTTCGGGCTGGGTTTCATATTTTTACTGCGACTTTTTTCGGCGTCGGGCTCCCATTGGCCCATGTTATTTGATTTTCGAGGGGGCGCTACCGAGTCGTCTTTTATTATTTTTTCACGCGGTCTTCACTCAAAATTAGAGCTCACTGAGTTCTAATTTTCGACACCACTCCCGGGCACGTGCGTTGTCGTTTACTATTTCGTTTTCGCGATTTCCTCCCCCGAAGTCCAATTCCAATAGTCCCTCGCCGGGACTTCGTCCTCCGGCTCGGGCCTAATAATAATAACGGCAACTTTTTTTCTCCATTATTTTTCTCCTAAACTACAAAGCTAGAGTCATGAACTTTCTCACATTGTGCCCCATCACAAATGAGCCCTCTGTGAATTTTTTCACAGTCTACGTCAAACGGTTTGTCTGTACGAATTTTTGAAAATAAAATTAAAGGGGGCGCTATTGGGTCATTTTGTGAATACCTCTTGATATGCATATCGTGCGTTCAGTTTCAAATGTGCACAAACGCTCTATTTTCATTTTCCCATAAAAAATCTAGCAAAAAGAAAGATTTTTTCAAATTCAAAATTTTACAATTTTGTTAAAAATCACCGTGACCATACCAAACATGATATTCAAATTTCAAACCATTGATTTCATTTCACATGGGTTTACTGTGTTTTGGCCAAGTTTGACGTGTTTTCGACCAAAATTGTGGACGTGCTGGTCCAAAGTATGAGGTAATGCGCTTTTGCCGTGACGCGTTTGATCCAAGATGGCCGACTTCCTGTTCACTTGAGGGCGGGGCCACAATATGATTTTTTTCATGTTCGGACTGAACTATTTTTCGGGCCAGGTTTCATATTTTTACTGCGACTTTTTTCGGCGTCGGGCTCCCATTGGCCCAATGTTATTTGATTTTCGAGGGGGCGCTACCGAGTCGTCTTTCATTATTTTTTACGCGGTCTTCACTCAAAATTAGAGCTCACTGAGTTCTAATTTTCGACACCACTCCCGGGCACGTGCGTCGTCGTTTACTGCGTCGTTTTCGCGATTTTCCCCTCCCGGACGCAATTCCAATTAGTCCCTCGCCGGGACTTCGTCTCTCGGCTCGGGCCTAATAATAATAATGGAAAAATTTTTCTCCTATTATTTTCTCCTAAACTACAAAAGCTAGAATCCTGAACTTTCTCACATTGTGCCCCATCCAAATGAGCCCTGTGTGAATTTTTTCACAGTCTACGTCAAACGGTTTGTCTTGTACGAATTTTTGAAAATAAAATTAAAGGGGGCGCTATTGGGCCATTTTATAACATACCCCTTGATAGCATATCGTCGCGTTCAGTTTCCAAATGTGCACAAACGCTCTATTTTCATTTTCCCATAAAAAATCTAGCAAAAGATAGATTTTTTACAAATTTCAAAATTTTAACAATTTGTTAAAAATCACCGTGACCATACCAAACATGATATTCAAATTTAAACCATTGATTTCATTCACATGGGTTTACTGTGTTTGGCCAAGTTTGACGCGTTTCGACCAAAATTGTGGACGTGCTGGCCAAAGTATGAGGTAATGCGCTTTTCCGAGTGACGTGTTTGATCCAAGATGGCCGACTTCCTGTTCACTTGAGGGCGGGGCCACAATAGATTTTTTTCCTGTTCGGACCTGAACTATTTTTCGGGCCGGGTTTCATATTTTTACTGCGACTTTTTTGGCGTCGGGCTCCCATTGGCCCAATGTTATCTGATTTTCGAGGGGCGCTACCGAGTCGTCTTTCATTATTTTTTCGCGCGGTCTTCACTCAAAATTGAGCTCCCTGAGTTCTAATTTTCGACACCACTCCCGGCACGTGCGTCATCGTTTAATGCGTCGTTTTCGCGATTTTCGCCCTCCGGACGCAATTCCAATTAGTCCCTCGCCGGGACTTCGTCTCTCGCTCGGGCCTAATAATATTTATCCTATTCCTACTAGTAAGCTATTAGGTAGTATTAGTATTTTAAATACTTTTTACAGTGTTAGTTTACAGTGTACATGGCAGGAGCTGCTTCACAGGCAGGAAAAAGTTTGACGCTGTTCTGTGATTAGAGCAGCCACAGTTTGTGTGTGTGACTTCTAAATTACGTCCCAAAGTAGGCGTTAGACCGCGGACACTGCCCGTGTGTCACCGGTCCTCGCTGACGGCTTTCATGTGTCCTGTTCACGTGTTCTGTCGGCTCTTCTCTGACCTGCCGTGTCTTGATGCGGGGCTGTTCTCTCTGCTTGAGTGTGTGGCACGGCGTGCTTACGCTGAACCGGAGCTGAACCGGAGCTGAACCGGAGCACAGCACCAGGCAAACACAAGCAGAGATAGAAAGACATGACTGCGCAGCACTCGATCAGAGCCGAGTCGACCTCGCGTGCACGAGGCACGAGACAGATTTTATGAAACCCACGGTCAAGAGTCGGACCAGTGCTGGAGCGCGAGGTGCTGCACCGGGGCTGTCATAAACCGAGTCTCAGTGGTTGGCAGAGAAGATACGTTTGCTTGGGGGGCAATGGGGAGTCAGAGCCTTTGGTTGGGGGGTCGCGGGACCCCCAAGACCCACCCTGGCGCCGTCGTTGTTTAGACCAGGTTCCAGACAGCTGCAGTTTGACTTCCTCTGACACTTTGAAGAGGAAGTTTCTAGACTGGCTGCATGTGTCGTTCTCCTCAGAGTCCTAGTCCAGTCCTAGTCCAGTCCTAGTCCAGTCCTAGTCCAGTCCAGTCCTAGTCCAGTCGTAGTCCAGTCGTAGTCCAGTCCTAGTCCAGTCCTAATCCAGTAGGATCGTCTTTTCTTCAGTTTAAAGATCAAATATCTGCTCTAAACTTACTCAACTGTGTTTTTAGTCTGTGATCTGTTTGAAAGGGAAGCCGGCCTCCAGAAGCAGCTGAAGAGAGGTCTATGATAAAAATAATCCATCCGTTGCAGGATACAGTTAACTGACTTTCTTTATTTAACATTTAGTTTGTCAGAAATGATCACTTTTGGTTCTGTTTATGTTGTTTTTAGTGTCGACAGCAGTTGAAGTGATAGTTTTGACACTAGTCTCAAGATTGTTTTTTATCTTTATCATTTAGCATCAGAGCTTTTTTACTCCATGAATCTGTGAATAAAACCTGTCTTTATCGACTCTCTCCAGACCAGGACCTGTGTTTGTGTTAAACGTGCGGAGCTGTTCCTCTGTCTTTATCCGACACTTTTGGCTCTGAGACTCTGAGCGGCGTCTTGTCTTTATGATTGTGTGATTTTGTCAGACAGAAGTGACGGTGCGTTCAGGTGCTCACTGTAAATCTGACACTCTGGTATAAGAGTCTCACTAACACACTTCTGTCACTGGAAAGAAAGTCACACACAGGAAAACTTAAACATCAGAGCTGTTTAAATGTGCCTTTACCTTTTATGTCCATTAAACTCTTATTTAAATCATTACTGTTTTTAATCTCTCTCTCTCTCTCTGTCTCCTTTCTTTTTCTTTCTTCCCTCTTTCCTCTCCTCTTTCTCCTCACTCTTTCTTTGTTTTTCTCTCTCTTTCTCCTCCTCCTCTCTCTTCCTTTTTTCTCTCTCTCTTCTCTTCTTTTCACTTCTTTCTCTTTCCATCTTTCTTTGTTTCTTTCTCTCCCTCTTTCTTGCTCTTTCGCTTTCTCTCCTCTCTCCCTTTCTCCTTGTTGCTTCTTTCTCGCTCACTCACTCACTCTCTCTCTCTTCTTCTTTTTCCTTTCTTCTCTTTCTTCTTCTTCTCCTCCTCCTCTTTCTTTCTCTTTCTTGGTTTCTTTCTCTCTTTTTTCTCCCTCATTTTTCTGTTTATCTCTCATTCTCCTCCCTCTTCCTTTCTTTTCTCTATCTCTTTTTTTCTTTCTCTTCTCTCTGTTTACTCTTTCAGTCTCTCGTCTGCCTCTCTCTTACTGTTTTCTCTCTCCTCTACCTCCTCTTTCTTTCTCTCTCCCCTTTTCTCCCCTCTTTCTTTGTTTCTTTCTCTTTCCTCTTCTTTTTCTCTCTCCTATTCCTTTATCACTCCCTTTTTTTCTTTCTTTCTCTCCTCTTTCTTTCTTTCTTTCTTTCTCTTCTTTCTCTCTCTCTCTCCTCCCTCTTTCACTTTATTTTCTCTTCCATCTTTCTTTGTTTCTCTTTTTCTCTCTCCCTGTCTCTTTATCACCACCTCTTTTTCTTTCTTTCTCTCCTCTTTCTTGCTCTTTTATTCTCTCTTCCTTTTTCTCTCCACCTCTTTCTTTCTCTCTCTCTCCTCCATCCTCATTTTCTCTCTCCCTCTTCTTTCTCTCCTCTCTTTCTCTCTCTTTCACTTTATTTCTCTTTCCATCTTTCTTTGTTTCTCCTCTTTTTCTCTCCTCCTGTCTCTTTATCACCACCTCTTTTCTTTCTTTCTTTCTCTCCTCTTTCTTGCTCTTTTACTCTCTCTTCCTTTTTTCTCTCCACCTCTTTCTCTCTCTCCTCTTTACTCTTTTTCTCTCTTCTTTTCTTTCTCACTCTCTCTTTGATTCTTTTATTTTCTCTCTCTCTTTCATTGTCATTAATTTAAATCAACACAAGCTTTAACTTAATCCATCTTATTGTCTTCATAAACAAACAGATTCTCTTTAAGTAAACGCTCGTGTTATTTTGGTGTTTTAGGGGAACTGGGTCAGAGGTCAGAGGTCGGAGAGGTCAGTAAAGAGTGAAGCAGACGGAGAGTTTGGTGGATTAAAGCTGATGTTTGTTTGTTTGTTTGTTTGTTTCACTTTAACTGTGGAAGGTCAAACCTGCTCCTGAGGCGACGCAGCATTTCAGCTGTCAATCATCTCTCACTTCTCTCTCTCTCTCTCTCTCCCCTCTCCTCTCCCTCTCTCACACTCTCTCTCTCCCTCTCCTCTCTCTCTCTCTCTTCTCTCTCTCTCTCACCTCTCTCTCTCCCTCCTCTCTCTCTCTCTCTTCTCTCTCTCTCTCACACTCCTCTCTCCCTCTCCTCTCTCTCTCTCTTTCTCTCTCTCTCACACTCTCTCTCTCCCTCTCCTCTCTCTCTCTCTCTCTCTCCTCTCCTCTCTTTCTCTCTCCCTTCTCTCCCCTCTCCTCTCTCTCTCCCCCTCTCCTCTCTCTCTCTCTCTCCTCTCTCTCTCCTCTCCCTCTCTTTCTCTCTCCCTTCTCTCCCCCTCTCCTCTCTCTCTCTCTCCCCCTCTCCTCTCTCTCTCTCTCTCTCTCCAGTAGCAGCAGAATCTGTCACTCAAACCTCACTGGCCTCACAAACACAAACAGAGAAAGAAAAACACATTTCATCTGGAGAAAGGTGAAAGCTGCAGTATTAGACAGATGTTATAATAAATATCTTTAAGCCTATAGTGGACTTTCTGCAGAAGATGAAGACGTGAAACAGAAGGTTTGAAATATAAAAGATGGACAACTAATAAAAACAGTTTCTGATAAGAGATTATTCTGCGCTCTGACTGGACAGCGTTGAAGCATCTCATTTAGCTGCAGAGTGCTGCAGCTAACGGTTATTTTCTTATGGATTAATCTATCAATTTTTTTTTAATTATACAATTAGTAAATTATGACTTTTTATGGCTTTTTACGCCTTAATCTGATATAATATATTTCATTTTAGTTGATTTTATTAGTTAACTGTATTACAAAATATATTTTGACTTAGGAACATTGCTAATTATGTTCTCAAGTCATTACATTACATTTCCTAATACTGCCCAAAATATATTTGAATATTGAATAAAATTATACACAAGTATTAATGCACACTTGAATCAATATTATAAGATGTATGTTACTAAGATGGGCATTAAATGAAGTCTGTTGTTTTAGGTTTTATAACAGTTTAAAACAGACACAGCTCAGTGCAACAGGCTGTAATACAGTAGCACCATCGTCACATATACAGCTCCTGTCTGATCATGTGTTTGATGAACAGCTGATAGAAGGCCGTGTGTGTATTAACGAGTGCGTGTACAGTCCACAGAGATGTGACGAGTGCGTACAGTCCGACCGTGGCACTGAGTGCCAGTACAATCCATGTGGACGGTCCGAGTTGAGGAGCGTGTGCTCACAAACGAAACGTGCAGGTGTTGCTTCGCTGAGAAAATAAAGCTGCCTGATGCCGAGCCCGCGCCGTCACGGCGGTTTTTAAAACACAATGTGCACGTTCTAGTTTCACTTTCTACTCAGCCGCGGTTCACATCAGATCGCTCTCCTGGCCTGAAAACTTTATCTTGATGGCGTATAAAGTGTGTTTTCCCCGTGTAGTGATGCGCTTTGTGTGCTAAATACATTACAGATGTTCATAGTGCGCATGGATCAATAAAAGCTGGGACATTATTTAGAGGCACAGCTCATAAGCGACGAGTCGACGCGCTTTACGTGCATCGACGCATTTTCCTAATCAACGTACTCAATTACGTCGACTAATCGTTGCAGCTCTAGGTCGTAGCAGTCACAGCAGGTCGTAGCAGGTTGTAGCAGGTCGCAGCAGGTTGTAGCAGGTCGTAGCAGGTTGTAGCAGGCTGTAGCAGGTCGTAGCAGGTAGTAGCAGGTTGTAGCAGGTCGCAGGGTCGTAGCAGGTCGCAGCAGGTCGTAGCAGGTCGCAGCAGGTTGTAGCAGTCGCAGCAGGTCGTAGCAGGTTGTGCAGGTCGTAGCAGGCTGTAGCAGGTCGTAGCAGTAGTAGCAGGTTGTAGCAGGTCGCAGCAGGTGTAGAGGTCGCAGCAGTCGTAGCAGGTGCAGCAGGTAGCAGGTCGAGCAGGTCGTAGCAGGCTGTAGCAGGTCGTAGCAGGTCGCAGCAGGTTGTAGCAGGTCGCAGCAGCTCGTAGAGGTCGCAGAGGTTGTAGCAGGTCGCAGCAGGCTGTAGCAGGTCGCAGCAGGTTGTAGCAGGTCGTAGCAGGTCGCAGCAGGTGTAGCAGGTCGCAGCAGGCTGTAGCAGGTCGTAGCAGGTCGCAGCAGTTGTCGCAGGTCGCAGCAGGTCGTAGCAGGTCGCAGCAGGTTGTAGCAGGTCGTAGCAGGTCGCAGCAGGTTGTAGCAGGTGGTAACAGGTAGTAGCAGGTTGCAGCAGGTTGTAGCAGGTCGTAGCAGGTAGTACAGGTAGTAACAGGTAGTAACAGGTAGTAGCAGGTAGTAGCAGGTCGTAGCAGGTCGTAGCAAGGTAGTAACAGGTAGTAGCAGGTAGTAGCAGGTAGTAGCAGGTAGTAGCAGGTAGTAGCAGGTAGTAGCAGGTTGTAACAGGTCGTAGCAGGTCGTAGTAGTTTGTAGCAGGTCGTTCCGAGTCATTGTGACCGAGGTTTTAGTTCTGAAGCAACGAGAAAGCTGTACAAGTCTTTGAACAGGAAAGTGTTAGCATTATCCATTAGCATACTCGCTAACAAGATGCTAATAACCTTTCTTTAAGTCTAAGTTTTATTGTGGACAGTAAAAGTATTTCTGAGTCAAACTTGTGACTTTCCTTCGGCGCCTCACTTCAAAGTCTGAGTCTCTTTTAATCCTGGATTCTGTTTAAAAGTCTCGTCATGAATATTCCGCTCAGACTCATCAATATCTGTGGTTCCGGGATATTTCAGCCTCGTGTGACGTCAGACTCAATCAAAACATAAATCATGCAGAAACAGAGCTCTGAAGCATGCAAATCTTTCAGCTAAAAAACTAAATTAGTGACCGTATCAAGGATTTTTCTTCTCTCTTTTTCTAGGTTTAATAAAGATTTCAAAACGTATTAAATTAGTGAGAGAAACAAAGCTAAAGGTACAAAACAGGTGAGTCCAAGACAAGACAAAAGTCCAAATGCACTTGAATAGGAGACAAGACCAACGCCCTAAAAATCAGTCTCGAGCTGGTCTTTAACCCTTTGGGCGCCAAGGTTTTTTCAGTGGAAATGCAGTTTTTACTCTCCAACTTTCAAAAGGCTGTGGCTTAAATATACTTTAAGATAGAGCTCTACTATAAATAGGAAAAGTGTTAGGTATTATTCAAAGATTATAAATATGGTAATATATTGTATATATGTAGAATATTAAAGATGTTATGCCCTTGTTATTGCATGTTTATTAGACATGTTTTATTATTTTTTTTCTATCTTATTAGTGAAATAATCAATTAGAAATAGCACCAACAAGAGTAAACCCTCCCTCTGCTAACCGCGACTGCGTCCTGCCGCTCTCCCCACCTCCTCACACTGATGCCGGGGGAACTTCAACCCACACATGGGAGGTGTTTAGTTCCGTAAACACTCCTCCTCTTCCTCGACCTGCACTATACTTGCCACAATGTGTTTTGTCACAGTGAAAGTTTGTTTTGGGACAGTTCGCGCAGTTGTTTGTCCTGCCAAGCGAAGCGCTTGAGCGGCTGCCGCGGATTACCGCAGCTGAGATCAGCTCACCATTCTCACTCTCACTCCCGCTCTCATCGTCTGAGGAAACTCTTCTTCATCACAACCTGAATCTGCCATTATTAGGCTCAAGCCTCCGCTCGAGTGAATCCACCGCATCCATGCCACAGAAACCTGGCAAGACGTCCTCGCCTCATTTCACTCACTGATGACTTAAATAAGCAGCATCTTTGACCCGCCCTCTTTTATTTTGTCCAATAGGAACCTATGGTAATTTGGGGCTTAAGACAAAGCTCTGGATGTGGGCCATCTATGGAAGCAGGTAGAAACAGTGTTTTTGATTTTGACAAGAGAGAGAGGCCGTTTTCTCTGGTCAAGTTACTTAAAACCCTCTGGGCGCCAGAGGGTTAAACACTACTCTGCCCCGGGCGGCTGTGGCGGTTTTGGCTCTTTCTTCACCTCTTTCTTCTGTTTCGTATGTTTCCTTCCTGTTGGTTCGTCTGAGTCTGTGCTTCAGAGGAAACCCAGCGGCTCTGCTCACACTTTTAATTAAAGACACAGTGAAAGTCTCAGAGGAGAAACTCGGCTCCGTCAGGTTTAATTCACATTTAAAACGTTTCACACACTTTAGATTTAGTCCAGTTTCTCCTCACTAAAACACACATCTGTTTATGGGTAAAAGAGTGAAGTTAACAAAAGAAAATATCCTCCTCCTTCAGACCTTCTTAAACCTGACCTTTCTCCCTCTTTTCCTCTCTCTCCGCAGACATCCGGGGCCTTCAGTGTTTTAACCTCTCTTTTTCTCTCTCTCTCCGCAGACATCCGGGGCCTTCAGTCGTTCCTGGACCAGACCTCCAGGCAGGGCGTGGACGTGGCGCTGCAGCGAGTCGAGAGGAACATCTCTAAAGTTTTCACGAACCTCTTCGCCACCATGAAGACGGAAGAACTGAACCGGTACCGGACACGCTGAGGAGGGCGATTCTGCTGCTGAGCCCTGGCACCGCCACTCGTTCATCCTACAGGTCAGAAAACTCTCTCTATCCCTCTATCTCTTTCACTCCTTCATCCTACAGGTCAGAAAAGTCTCTCTATCCTGCTTTCTCTCACACTCTCTCCCTCTTTCTTTCATCTTCATTTTACAGGTCAGAAACTCTCTCCATCCCTCTTTCTCTCACTCCTTCATCCTACAGGTCAGGAAAGTCTCTCTATCCCTCTTTATCCCACACTCTCTCCCTCTTTCTCCTCACTCCTTCATCCTACAGGTCAGGACACTCTCTCTATCCTCCTTTCTCTCACACCTCTCTCCCTCTTTCTCTCACTATCCTCTTTTTCTCTCCCTCCCTCTCTCTTTCCTCTCTTCCTTTCTCTCCTCATCTCTTTTCTCTCTCTCCCCCTTTTTGTCTCCTTTTCTCTCCTCTCTCTCTTTCTTCTCTCTATTTTCTCATGCCTTCTCTCCTTATTCATCCCCCTCCACTTTTCTCTTTCTTTTCTCTCTCTTTCCCTTTCTCTCTCTCTTCTCTTTGTCTCCTTATTTCTCTCCTCTCTCTCTTCCTCCTCTTTCTCCCTCTTTCTCTTTCTCTCTCTTGTCTTCTCTTCCATCCTTTCTCCTCCTTTTCCCCCTTTTTCTCCTTTTTTCTCGCCCATTTCTCACATTCTCCTCGGTTTTCTTCTCTCCCTTTCCCTTTCTTCCTCTTTTTTCCTGTTTTTTTCTCTCCAGTTTCTCTTCTTCTATCACATTTTTCTTCCTCTTTCCTCTCCCCCTCATCTCAGCTTTTTCCCCTTCTCTTTTCTCTCCCCCTTTTCTCCCCTCCCCTCCCATTTCTTTTACTACCCCCCCCCTCTTTCTGTCTGTCGTGTCTCTCTCTCTCTCTCTCTCTCTCTCTCTCTCGTCCTCTCTCTCTCTCTCTCTCTCTCTCTCCCTTCATTTACAGGTCAGGAAAACTCTCTCCATCCCTCTATCTCTTCACTCCTTCATCCTACAGGTCAGGACACTCTCATCTTATTCCCTTCTTTATCTCACACTCTCTCCCCTCTTTTCTCTTCACTCCTTCATCTTGCAGGTCAGAAAAGTCTCTCTATCCCTCTTTCTCACACACTCTCTTCCTCTTTCTCTCACTTTCCTTCATCTACAGGTCAGGAAACTTTCTCTCTCCCTCTTTCTCTTCACTCTCCTTCATCCTACAGGTCAGGACACTCTCTCTATCCCTCTGTCTCTTTATTCTTTAATCTTACAGGCCAAAATACTTTCTCTATCCTTCTTTATCCCCACACTCTCCCTCTTTCGCACACTCTATCTCTTTCTTTCTTCTCTTTCTCTCTCTACCTCCCTCTTTTCTCCTCTTTCCCTCTTCCCTTTCTCTACCTGAAGCTAAAGAATAAGAGCGTTTGAACATGGTTATTTTGTCGTTATTGGCTTAAGATAAGAAGAGAGACAAGTCCATTTAATAAGTCGTCAGAAAGTGCCTAAAATTAGAAATAAACTGTATTTACTCTTCTGCATCTGCAAAGGAAACATATTTAAGTCAAACATTTATACTTCCAGTCCGTTTTACTTTCTGCACAAAAGCAGAAGTGTGGGAGGGCATCCGGCTCAGCTCTAATGAACCTGCAGTGACACTCCAGGTGAAAGGCACTGTGGGTAATGTCAGCCGGCTGCTTTGAATCCTGGGTAAATTGGGCTCTTCAAACATGGCCGCCTGACGCCTTTCACACCTCAGCCAAAGAAAAAAAAAACCTTTGTGAAGAGAAAAAACACGAGTCTGTGGAAATAAAATAAAATCTGCAGTAATTCTGTGAGTTTGAGCCAAATAAAGTGAGAAGTGGAGAAGGAGCAGGTCGTTAGTGAGAAGAGCTGGAAACTCTGGATTCTACTCAAGATAAGATTAAAGTTATTCTGAACCGATACCGATACTTTGACTCTGAGTATGGAGCGATACCCGATACCAGTCAAATGGACAAACAAAGTTACTCAAAGTAAAATGAAAAAACATGTAATCATTCAATATTAGGGATGCAGTAATCCGATGCTTGGATCAGATATCGGTGCTGATCCAGGGGAATTTTGCTGGATCGGGTATCGGCTCCATATATCGGTACAGCCGATGCCATTGTTGTGCCTTTAATTGGGCATAATGAAACAAATTTACCAGCTGATGTTCATCTAAAACATCTCATAATGACTGACTTTTTTATTCACATTAAGGTGTTAAGTTGTGACTTGCTCTATAAATAATAGCTACATAACACTATATGACCAAATGTCGTTTCGATAAGAAAAATAAGTATTTCAGTTCTTACACTAATATCGGGTGATGTCAGGTATCAGCAGATACTTACATACTCGGTATTGGAACTGGAAAAAGCTGGATCGGTGCATCCCTAATCAATAAAGTTTATTATAATACCTGCAGAGTCCATTAACATGCAATTAAATGACATTTGGCCAACTTTAAAAAAAGACACTCGTTTTTGCGTCATTTGCGTTTTTGCTCCATTTTCAATGTTAAGTCCATGTAAACCCTTGAGTGTCTTGAGCATTCAAGTGTATTTGCTGCGCGTATTGGCGTCTGGAGCATCTTGCAGATTGGAAGCTCAAAGCTGTGGCGAACGCAGGAGTTCCATGTCATGTGACCTGCTGCTGTTCTCCTCTCACACCAGAGGAAAGAACCACTGTTTACTCACAAAACAAACAACATGGACCTGATCTGGACTGACAAAGCCTCACATGGATCTATTCAAAATGTTTAAACCTGCTGTAGGACGTGACACTGGAGGAGGACAGAGACAGTCTCTCTCTCCTTCTCTCTCTCCGTCATCTGTCCTAGAGCTACACTAACACTCACACAAACAAACGAAAACGCAAAGAAGCTTTCCAATGACACCTCGGCGCGCATTGGGGCGTTTTGGGCGCCTGCATGAGGCATCAGCTTCAAAATTATTCGGCATTAAAATACGCTTTAACGCGCACAATTGGACGCTTAAACGCTGTCTGGTCTGAACGCAGCATAACCCTCACACAGAATTGTAAAAGTTGAAACAAACAGTGTTTTTTCCGTGTTCTATCGTCTGGTAAAGGTGCTTCTCACATCGTTTAAGGAGCAGGTGTGTTGGAGAGTGTGGAATGTGAGTAAAAAAGAATCCTACACTTTGACTACGAGGGAAACATCGAGCTTTAAATCGAGCCAAACCTCCTGCAGCCTGCTTCAGCTTTAAATTGTTATCAGCAAATGTTTGTTTGTTTTTATGAGTGTGTTTCTGTTCAGAATATTTGCAGCTAACATACAGTGACCAGACGTTTCCAATTTTACCTGGGACAGTCCTTATTTTGAGCCCCGTTTCCCATGTCCCAGCAAATGTCCACTTTTTTGTCCCAGTTTTACACATGTCGCAGTTGAAGGGAGGAATATATTGCTTTTTCTTTACTCAAACTAGACAAAAATCGTGCGTGGAAAATAACCAAAACACAAAAGAAATGCATCAATTTGCACTGATAAAGGTTTTAGAGAACATACATGAGTGTGAAGTGAGACCTGACTTGACTAATCGCATAAGAATGTTTTTATTTACCTGTTATTTTCACAAAAACTCAAGTGTGTCCCAGTTTTTATTGTTGAACATGTGGTCACCCCTAAGCTAACGTGGTCGGTTTCTATGTTAGCATGTCTTTTATTTGACTTCTTAGTATCTTTCTTCTTCTTCTTTTTCGTCGTCGCTGGTCCTTGTTTCGGCCGTGTCGCTCTGACCCAGACGTGTGCGTGCTGAGGTCATCCTGTCGTTACGAGGAGTTAGCTTCATCGTTAGCTTCATCGTTAGCTTCGTTGTTAGCCTGGTCGTTAGCTCTTCTGCGGCCGGTCCGAGCTCTGGTGTTTGAGCTGTCACATTTCAGAGGCAGGAGTGAAGATTGGGCCTAACGACCTCCGTACACACGCTCGCAGCTCAGGGTCAAACGCAGGTCACGCAGAGGTCAGAGAAACTGGGAGAAAATTCACTAGTCATGTTTTAGTCCTGTGCTTTAGTCCTGTTTTAGTCCTAGTTTAGTCCTAGTAGTTTTAGTCCTAGTTTTAGTCTGTTTTAGTCCTGTTTTAGTCCTGTTTTAGTCCTGTTTAGTCCTAGTTTTAGTCCTGTTTAGTCCTAGTTTTAAGTCCTAGTTTTAGTCCTGCTTTAGTCCTGGTATTTAGTCCTGTTTAAGACCTGTTTTAGTCCTGCTTTAGTCCTGTTTTTAGTCCTGCTTTAGTCCTGGTTTTAGTCCTGTTTAGTCCTGCTTTAGTCCTGTTTTAGTACCTGGTGTTAGTCCTGTGTTTTAGTTCCCTGTTTTAGTCCTGTTTAGTCCTGTTTTAGTCCTGTTTAGTCCCTGTTTTAGTCTGCTTTAGTCCTTTTCCTAGTTTTAGTCCTGTTTTTAGTCCTGTTTAGTCCTGTTTTAGTCCTGTTTTAGTCCTGCTGTCTTTTTAGTCCTGTTTTATCTTTAGTCCTGTTTAGTCCTGTTTAGTCCTGTTTAGTCCTGTTTTAAGTCCTGTTTTTTAGTCCTGTTTTAGTCCTGTGTAGTCCTGCTTAGTCCTGTTTTAGTCCTGTTTTAAGTCCTAGTTTTAGTCTGTTTTAGTCCTGTTTAGTCCTAGTTTTAGTCCTTTTTAGTCCTGTTTTAGTCCTGTTTAGTCCTTTTTAGTCCTGCTTTAGTCCTGCTTTAGTCCTGTTTTAATCCTGCTTTAGTCTGCTTTAGTCCTGTTTTAGACCTGGTTCTGTCCTGGAGCAGAATGTTTAGTGTGGACAGAGCGCTCACTCCTCTTCACGCTGTTGCTGTTGCCATAGAAACCACAAACTCAGCATTAGTATTCTGTCCTTACCTCAGTGCAGTCCTCCTAAGACCTGAACTAACCTGGACTAACCTGGACTAAACCTATAGACCTGGACCTAAACCTCCCAAGACCTGGACTAAACCTGACTAAACCTGGTCTAGATCTAGACGTGAACCTAGACTACAATCTGGGCTAAAACGTGGACTAAAACATGGCCAAAGCTGGACTTAAACAAGACTAAAGTAGGACTGAAGCTAGAGCTAAAGCAGAGTTTCTTCATCTATTCTTCTTCCTTCACTCTTCTCTCCCTTCCTCCTCTCCCTCCTCTCTCCTCTCTTTCCTCTCATCCATGTCTTCTCCTTCCCCTCCTCATCCCTCTTTTCTCCTGTCTTTCCACTCCTCCCCTCTCTTCCCTCTTCTCCTCTCCTCTCTCTTGCTTCCTCCTCTCTGTCCTCCTCTACTACATCTCCTTCCTCTCCTCCTCTCCCTCCTCTTCTCCTTTCTCTCTTCCTCTCCTTCATGTCCTCTCCTTCCCCTCCCATCTCTTTCATCCTGTCTTTCCTCTCTCTTCTCTTCTCCTCTCCTTCCTCTGATTCTCCTTCTCCTCTAGTCTCTCATTTTCTCCTCCTTCATCCTCTCTTCCCCTCTTTCCTCTTCTCCTCTTTCTTCTCCTCTCCCTCCTCTTTCATCTATTCCTCTCCTTTCCCTTCTCTCCCTCCTCTTTCCTCTCCTCTTCTCCTTCCTCTCCTCTGCGCTTTCTTCTTCTCTTCTCCTTTCCCTCCTCTTTTCCTCTTTTCCTCTCCTTTCCTCCTCTCATCCTTTCCCTTTTCCTCTTCTCTTCTCCTGCTTTAGTCCAGGTCCACCTCCTCTCTCTCTCTCTCTCTCTCTCTCTCTCTCCTCCCTCTCTTTCCCTCTCTCTCTCTCTTTCCTCTCCTCTCTCCCTCTCTCTCTCTCTTTCTTCTCCTTTGTGGGTGGTTTTCTCTCTCTCTCTCTCCTTCCCTTCTCGCTTCTCTCTCCTCTCTCTCTCTCTCTCTCTCTCTCTTCTCTCTCTCTCCTCCTCCCTCTCCTCTTCTCCTCTCTCTCTCTCCTCCCTCTCTCTCTCTCTCTTCTCTCTCTCTCTCTCTCCCTCTCTCTCTCTCTTCTCCCTCTCTTTCTTCTCCTTTCTTTTCTCTCTCTCTCCTTCTCTCTCTTCTCTCTCTCCTCTCTCTTCTCTCTCTCTCCTCTCTCTCTCCTCCTCTCTCTCTTTCTCCTCTCTCTCTCTCTCTCTCTCTCTCTCTCCTCTCACACACTCTCTCTCTCTCTCTCTCCTCTCTCTCTCTCTCTCTCTCTCTCTCTCTCACCTCTCTCCTTCCCTCTTCGCCCTCTCTTTCTTCTTCTTTGGTGGGTGGTTTTTCTCTCTCTCTCTCACTCGTTTCTCATCTCTCTCCTCACTTCTCTCCTTTCTTCTCTCTCTCTCGTTTCTCCTCTCTCTTCTTCTCTCCTTCTTTCTCTCTCTCTCTTCTCTTCTTTCTCTCTCCTTTCCTTGTTTTCTTTTCTCTTTCCTCTCTTTCCTCTTCGTCGTCTCTCTCTCTCTCCTTCTCTCTCTCTCTCTCCCTTCTCTCTCTCTCTCTCTCTCCCTCTCTACTCCCTCTCCCACTCTCTCTCGTCTTCTCCTTTGTGGGTGGTTTTCCTTATCTCTCTCTCTCTCTCCTCCTCTCTTCCAATCTCTCTCTCTCGTCCTCTCCTTCTCCCCTTCTCTCTTCTCTTTGTTGGGTGGTTTTTCTTTCTCTCTTCTCTCCTCCCACCCTCTCCTTTTTCTTTCTCCTTTTGTGGGTGGTTTTCTTTCTCATCTCTCCATCTCCCCCCTCTTCTCTCTCTCTCGTCTCCATCCTCTCTTCTCCCTTCTCTCTCTCCTCGCTGTCTTCTCTTCTCTCCTCTCAATCCTCTCCTCTCTTTTTCTTCTCGCTTTTTCTGGGTGGTTTTTCCCTCTCTCTCTCTCTCTAATTCTTTCTCTCTGTCGCGTCCTTCTCGTTGTCTTCTTCCTTTGCTGGGTGGTTTCTTTCTCTCGTTCTCCTCTCTCGGTTCTCCTGTCTCTTCGTGAGTCTCTCTCTCTCTCTCTCCCTCTCTCCTCTTCTTCTTTCCTTTTGTGGTGTGGTTTTCCTCCTTTCTCTCTCTCTTCTCTCCCTCCTCCCTTCCTCTCTTTCCTTCTCTCCATCTTTTCTGGGGTGGTTTTTCTTTCTCTTTCTCTCTCATCCTCTTCTGCCCTTCTCTCTTCTCTTTGTGGGTGGTTTTTTTTCTCTCTCTCTCTAGAGTCTCTCTCTCTCTCTCTCGTTCTCTCTCTTTGACTCTGTCCTCTGCGTATCTCTCTCTTCTCTCATTCGTCTCTTTCTCCCTCTCTCTCATCTCCCTCCCTCTCTCTCTTCTCCTTTGTGGGGGTTTTTCCTTTTTTCTCCCTCTCTCTGCTCTCTCTCTCTCTCTCTCTCCCTCACTCTCTTCCCTCTCCTACTCTTCTTCCTTTGTGGGTGGTTTCTTTATCTACATCGTTCGTCTCCCAGTCCCTGCCATCTCTTCTATCTTGCTTCTGTCTCTTTTGTGGGTGGGTGTTTTCTTTCTCTCTCTCTCTCTCTTCTCTCCTCTCTTCTCCTTCTCTCCACTCTCTTCGTCTCTCTCTTTCTCGTCCTCTCGTCTCTCTCTCTTCTCTCCTCCTTTCTTCTTTCTCACTTTGTGGGTGGTTTTCTTGTCTGACTCTCTCCGGTCTCTCTCTCTGTCTTTCTTCTCATCTCCATTCGCTCCTCATCTCCTCTTCTCCTCATTCTCTCTTCCTCTCTGCTCTCTCGTTCATTCTCTATCTCTCCGCTTCTCTCTCCTCTCTCTCCTTCCTGTCCCCTCTCTCTTCTTCTCCTTTGTGGTGGTTTTCTTTCTCTTGATCTCTTTCTCTCTCTCTTCGCCTCGTCTCACATACATATATACTCCCTCTCCGCTCTCTCTTTCATACCTTTTGTTGGGTTGGTTTCTTTCGTCTCCTCCTCTCCTCCCTCCTCTCTCATTCTTTTCTTCGCTTGCTCTCTTTGTGGGGTGGTTTTCTTTCTCTCTCTCTCTCTCGTTGCATCTCTTCGATATTAGTCTTTAGGCATTGATGTCTCACTCTCTCTCTCTCTTGTCTCTCTCTCTCTTCAACCTCATCTTCTTCGTCGTGTTCTCTCTCTCTCTCTCTCCTCTTCTCTCTTTCTTCTCCTGTTCTAAGTTGGGGTTATTTCTCTTTTCTCTCTCTCACTCTCTCTCTCTTCCCTTCTCTTTCTTCTCCTTTGTGGGTGGTTTTTTCTTTTCTCTCTCATCTCTCCTCTCTGTCCTGCCTTATTCTTCTTCTTCCTCTCTCGTCGTCACTCTTCCTCTCTCTCTCCTCCTCTCTTCCTTTCCTTTGTGGGTGGGTTTTCTCATTTCTTTTTTACCTTTTTTTCTTCTTCCTCTCTCTCGCGTCTGTGATCTCCGTGCTCTCTCTCTCCTCCTCTCTCCCTTCGTCTCCCTCTCTTTCTCTCCTTTGTGTGGTGGTTTTCTTTCTCTCTCGCTCTCGCTGGCTCAGACACAATATGAACCCACACACGGTTTGCTCATTGGACTGCGTCAGGATTCCAAATGGCCGCGGTGGGGCCGTTTCCCTTTCCGACAGCCTGTGTGTGGAGTGAAGACGGCTGCTGCGGGCGGCTCTGAGGTCCGTATAGAGTCTGCAGAAAAAACATGGAGCAGATTTAGAGGGTGCAGACTGGCGGACGGTCATACGAATCCACAAACAAAAACAAAAAAAAAAACTAGTATATTATTTATTTGACCTGGGATTCGACAAAACTCACATGTTGGTTTCTGGCATGCAAAAAATAATTTTCCGTTCCTTTCCTTCTTTCTCCTTCTTTTCTAGTTCCTCCTTCTTTTCTTCTCCATCGTTCTCTCCTCCTTCTCCAAACTCCCCCTTTCCTTCATTTTCGCTTTTTGTTTCGCCCTCCTTGTCACTTCTCTTCCTCTCCTTATCTCTCTTCTGTTCTTCTCCCGTATTTGCTTCCCTTCACTGTTCCGGTTACCATCTCCGTCTGTTCTAACCTCTAATTTCATTGCTAAACTTTAAATCTACTCTCTGGACACTTCAGAATAAAGAAGTTCTATTTTTTCTTTACTTCTATATATACATTGCTTCTAGGTACAATATAAATTATCAGTTCCTGTATTCTTATACATGCCTAGGAAGACTCTGAGTCATACAGTATCTTGTCATATGCTAACGATCACTCCGTCGTATTTTCTTCTCTTCTCTCCCTACCCCCCTCATCCTCCTTTGGGTCCTCTTTCCTCTTCCTCTTTTTTTTTCCTCTCTTCTCTGGTTCCCCCTCTTTCTTCTCTTTCCTCTGTTTTTCGTTCTTTTTTCCTTCCCTATCTCTCCCTCCACCAAATCTTCTTCCCTTCTCTTTCTCTCAAATACCTCTCTTCTCTTCCCTTCTTTCCTCTTCGTCTCTTGCTGCATTCTCTAAACTTCTCTCTCTCTCTTTTTTTTTTCCCCCTTGTTATAACATGTCTTTTTCTTGCTCTCCTTCTCTCACTCTCTCTATCATGTTCCTCTCTCCCCTTCTTTTCCTCCTCTCCGCTCTTCTTCTCCTCTCTTCTGGCTCTCGCCTTCTCTCACTCCTCATGGTTTACTTCTTCGCTTGTTCTCTTTCCTCCCTCTTACTCGCTTGCTCCTTCTTCTCTTCTTTCTTCTTTCTCTCCGCTCTTAATTCTCTTTCTTCTCTTTTCTTCTCCTCTTCCACCTCATTTATCTTACCCTATTTCGCTTTTCTCACTCTCTCTCCTCTACCTCCTTCTCTATTCTGCCTTTCTTCTCTCTCTTCTCCATCTTTCTTTTCTTTTCTTCTCTTTCTTCCCTCGCTGCGATCTTCCTCTTTCCCTCTCCTCTTCTCTTTCACTTACTCCCTCCTCCTCCTCTTCTCCTTTTCTTCTTTCCCTCTTCTCTCTGTCTTCTCCTCTCCACTCCCTCTTTCTTCCTGGATCCCACTTCTCGTTTTCTCCTTTTCCTCTGTACTCTTGTTCATCTTCCACTTCGCCTCTCTCCCTGTTCTTCTCCCTCTTCTTGCCGCTCTCCCCCTCTCAGCCTCTCCCTCGTCTTCCTCAATTGTATGTGGTTGTGTTATTCGTCGTAATAGAACTCTGTCTTTTTCTCAAGTGTCTGCTCATTTTGTCACACCTGAGAAAGATTAAAATGTTCCGGTGCCTGCGGTCGCTGCTGATTGGCACCGGCGTGTTCGGTGTCATTTTGCGTACAGAGTGGAGATCGATAAGAAGGAGAGGAGAAGGAGCGGAAGAGGATAGAGACCTTCGAAGATAGAAGCATGGGATGTATAAAAGAGACAGTACTGCGACAGATGATACAAGAGTAGCAGCCTTGCTGAACAGGATGGGTTCATTGGAGCAGAGAGGATGTGAAAGAGTTTAATGTGAACGCTGTTACAGGAGGCAAAACGACAGAGTAGAAAGGAGAAGGGAGGAGAGGGCAGGGGAAAGCGATTTCGCAATCTTGTTGACAGAGTAAGAAGGGAGAGAAAAGGAGAGAGAGGAAGAAGGGTGAAGGAAGAGATAGAACAAGAGCAGAGGGGAAAAGAAGAGAGGAGTGGGAAGGCGACGAGTTAGGCAGAGAGAAAGAAGAGTGAGAGGAGAACAGAGGGAGGAATGAGGTAGAGAGGGAGGGGTGGTAAAGAGAGGAGGGAGGAGAAAAGGAAGAGTAGAGAGGAGAAAGGCGAGGAGGAATAGAGAGAGGGGGGAAGAGAAGAGTGGAGTAAGAGAACGAGAGGAGAAGGAGGGGAGCGAGGAAGAAGGTAGAGAGGGAGGGGGTGGTAAAGGATAGGGTGAGAGGAGGGATGAAAGGGGTAGAAAGATGAAGGGATTGGAGGGAGAGAAAAAAGGAAAGGAGGAAGATATAGAGAGCAAGAGGGAGAAAAGAGAGAAAAGGTGAGAGTTAGGAGGAGAGAAAAGAAAGAGAGAGGAGGAAGAGGAGAAATAGAGAGGGATGAGGTATGAGAGCGATTTAGAGGGAGAAAAGAAGAGAGAAGGAAGAAAAGAGAAGGAGAGCGTGATAGAGGGTTTTGAGAAAGGTGGAGTGATGAAAGGATGAGAAGGAAAAAAAGAGATGAAGGAGAAGGAGTGAGAGAGCAAGAGAGAAAGGATGGAGGAAGAAAGAGATGCAAAGGAAGAAAATGACAAACGTGGGAGAGAGGAGAGAAAGATGATGAGAGCAGAAAGGAAGAGAGATGTAGATTTAAGAAGAGAAGGGAAAGGGAGAGAGGGAGGGGTGAGAGGGAGAGAGGAGAAGATGAAAAGAGGGTTTCTATCAGTTCAGGGATTAACAGTGGTCTATTTATCTTCAATTTTCATAAACCACTTTTAGGTTTTGTTGGTCTGAGACTAACTAATAGTCCTCCTCTCATGAAACACACTTATAAACAGACCTGTCCTTCCTTCTCTCCTTCATTCTTCCTCCTTCTCTTCCTCTCTCATTTTTCCTCCTTCTTTTCTTTTCCTTTCTCTCCCCTTTTCTTCTCTTCTCTCCTCCTCTCTTCTCTGTCCTTCCTTCTCATCCTCTCTTTGTTAACTTTTCTCCTCTCTACTCTCATCTTCTCTTCCTTTCCTCCTCTTCCCTTTTTTTTTCCTTCTCTCTGATCCCCTCTTCTCTCATCTTTCTTTCCTTTCTCTTTTTTCTCTTTCTCTTCCCTGCCTATTATTTTCCATTTTTTTCTTCGCTTCCTTCTTTTCCTTCTCCTCTTTCTGTCTGTCTTTCTTTTTCTCTATTTTCCGTCATGGGTTCTTCTCTCATATATACCCCTCTCTCTTTTTTCCCTTCCTCTTTCTCTTTTCTGTCTTTCTTCCTTCTTCTTCTTACCTTCTCCCTTTTTTCTCTTTTCTTATTTGTTTTGCCGTTCTCCTCCTTCTCCTCCTTCTCTCCTCTTTCCCTTCCTCCTCTCTTTTTCTTTCCTCCCTCTTTCTGGGTCTCTCTTCCATCTTTCCCTCCTTTTCTCTTCTCTCCTTCTTCATTTCTTTTTCCTTCCCCCTGCTCTTCTGACTCTTCTCTTTCCAGGTTCCCTCTCTTCACCTTCCTCCTTTCCTTTTTCTTCTTTTCTCTTTTATTTCCTCTCTGCTCCCTTTCATCCTCTCTTTTCCTTTTTATCTTCGCTCTTCTTCTTCTCTTTCCTTCCTCCTCTTCTTCTTTCCTCCTTCTTTTCCTCTCTATAATATATATAGCTCTCTTTTCCCTTCCCTCTCTTTCTGTCTCTGTTCTTCGTCCTCTTTTCCTCCTCTCCACTCTAACCGCATCCTCTCATCTCCTCTCCCCCTCTTCCTCTCTCTTCTCTTTTTCTCTTTTTTTCTTTCTCATTCTTCCTCTCTTCTCTTTCTTTCTCCATCTTAAATCTCTTTTTTTTCTTTCATCGATCTTCCTCCTTCCTCATTCTTCCCTTCTTCCTCTCCTCGTCTTCTTTTTCCTCCTTCTTTCATTTCTCTCCCTCCTCCTTTCTTATTTTTTCCTCCTCTTTCTTTCCTGTCAACGTCTCTTCCTCAGTCTTAGTCCCAGTCGACGTCAAACACAGATTCAACAGATATAAAATCAGAGGCTGATAAAAGTGCAAGTTTTGGGGTGAATTATATTTTTAGTCTGAACAAACAGGATTTTTATCTGAGACGGCAGAGAAATAATTATCCAAACTCAGAGCAGACACACAGAGTGAATGATTGTAACAACAACTCAGGAAGACCTTCACGTGCTGTGATGTGAGATTCAGTTTGTAATAAAGCGATGATGTCTAAGTCGTTGGGGTTGAAGCTGGTTTTTAAAATCAATGTTTCCCCCCCTAAAACACGTTATATATCATCACACTTATATATATTAACAGGACAAATACCTTAGAAGTATTTGTAGTTTTATTAAAATAGTGTTATGAAAAATGACATGGAGGCTGCCATTTTGCTGTGGTTATGACATAAATAGTGTTGTCAAGGTAGCAGGTACTAAGCAACATGAATTCCTCAGTTAAACTTTTTTCAGTTTGAGCCAAATACAGAACGATTCTGTGGAATCTAGTGACAGCTGGACACTGTCAGCAGGTGGTTTTTGTGGCAACTGTTCACAGATCAAACCACAGGAGTAACCATGGAAACACTATTTTATGTCAAACCAAAATGGCGGCTCCCAGTGGCTTGAAAACACTAAACAATGACAATTTTTAAAGAAATAGTAAGTTTATTGTTTATTTTGGTAGTATATTGTAATAAGACGAGCAGTACTAGTGTTTTAGGCCGACATTTGTTTCAACAGTATCCAGGGTTCCTTTAAGTGAGACAAGCCTTTGCACTAAGAACATCAGGTTTTAGGGCCATGTCCACACTTGTTCGAGTTCAGACTGTCACGTCACTTTTCGTACCGTTAGCTTTACTTCTTTTACATTGTTTTATTCGTATTCAATGTCCAATCAGAGGGAGCTTATTTAAGTCCGCCTGTTTTCCCCGCCGCTTCTATTGTTTTTTTCTCAACTTTCTGCCTCACAATGCAAACTACTGGGATCTGCGGGTGTTTGCGCCTGCGCGTCTGTGTCACGTCACGTCACAGACATGTTCATGGTGTCAGACAGAAGCAGCCAGTTAGCTACACTTCTATGGACTAGTGCTAGTGACCAACTCTGGATAATCATACCGTAAAAAGTTTGTTTTAACAGCTACAACCTCTGAGACCAAGTCACACCAGACAACTTACAACAAAAGGTGGAGAAGGTAGAATGTGTGTTTTTTTGCCAAGAGTTGTGTGTTTTCTGTGCTCTTGTTGCGGTGTTCAAGCCGGTGTTTACTGAGGCTCTCAGGGTGGTTTTCATTGTTTAAAAATACTTAATAAATGTTTTGATAAATATGAAGCTTCTGCATTTTACTCGTCTGGATCTTGATTTTAAAGTTTTATTATTAAGTTGGTCATTTGATTGCACGTTAAGACCCCTAGAAGTGTAAAATAAACTCTATCCATGAATAAAAAAACAATCATGAGCTTTGGGCTTGATAACTGGAATGTATTGATAAAAGCAGCTTAAAAAAAAGAGTCACTGTTCAAATGTGTCCAGATGACACTTTGAAGCCTTTTCTACTGTGGCTCACTCCTGGATGAACGAGGTATTACTCCGACTGTGAGAGAAGATTCATTTTAAAAGTTTTCTGGCAGCTGCGTTGAACCAGGCGCTGTCGTGGTGCTGAAACCCCACCATGAGGCCTGTTTTTCTGCTGCGTCGTCAGAATCTTCTCCAGCAGCAGCAGCAGAGCGAGTGCAGATGTGTCAGAGCGGATCATGTTTGAGGTAAGGTCAGAGACAGACACGGAGACAGGACTTACTGCTGCTCTGCCCTTTCACAGCCCTCAACATCACTCACACTCTACACTTTTAGACATCAGGAGCTCCGCGGGTCGTCACATCAGACCCCAGACTCCAGGTTTTACAAGATCAGAACGCGTTTGTCAATCTGATCTTTAGTTCGTCTGAATAAAGAAGAGATGATTTAGCTCCTGCAGTTTATGAGCAGGTGAGCAAGAGAAGAAAATATATAGAATTTACTCTCAAGGAAAAAAGAAACGCAACTTTCAGTTTTGGGAGTTTTGAGGGGGACAGAATAATTTTATTTTTCGAGTCCAATAACACAACCAAACAATAGAGCAACCCCCAAAAACGTGACAGAGTTTCATCAGACTGTCAATAGTTCACTGACCCCCGTTGGCCCTGGACAGAGGTTATTCAGCCTCATGGATCCATCAGCAGTAGTGTCTGAGTTCATCATTCTTCCACCAGTGTCTCCTGTTCACCTGATCTCGTCCATCTGCTCTGAAGCACTGGAACCTTTTTTTGTCACTGAACACGACTTGGGACACCTCTGCAGTCCAACGACGATGTGAGTTCACCATTGACCCGAGCGCTAAGCACTGATCCAACATCAGAATCAGAATCAGAAAGAATTTTTTGCCATTGTCGTGAACAAACAGAATTCACAGACTAGGAACTTGCTGCGGTGATAATGTGCAACATATAACACAGAAAACACAATAAAGAATCTAAGAGTAAAAATATCAAATATAGTAAAATATTTAAGATATATAAATCAAGTATAAGGGCATGTAAAAATAGCTAATAGGAATAAAAAGTTAGGCAATAAAAATATACACAGTAATCAGAACGAGATAGGATCATACTAACATGAATGAATAAATAAATGAACGAATAAGTGACAGGTGATGATAAGACTGTTAAAGTGACAATGCAGGAGATCAACATAGTCGCAGGTTATGGAGTGTTCATGAGTCCAACAGCAGAGTTCTTGTGGCGTGAGGTTCTGATCCGGATGGACCGTAACCTCCTGCCTGAGGGGAGTGGCTCAAAAAGTCTGTGTCCAGGGTGAGAAGGGTCAGCTGCTATCCGGCCTGCACGCCCCGAGTCCTGGAGACGTACAGGTCCTGGAGACGTACAGGTCCTGGAGACTACAGGTCCTGGAGACATACAGGTCCTGGAGACGCCAGGTCTGGAGACGACAGGTCCTGAGACTACAGGTTGGAACATCAGGTCCTGGGACATACGTCTGGAGTCACAGGTCTGGACGTACGGTCCTGGAGACGTACAGGTCTGGAGACGACAGGTCCTGGAGACATACAGGTCCTGGAGACGCACAGGTCCTGGAGACGTACAGGTCCTGGAGACGTACAGGTCCTGGAGACTACAGGTCCTGGAGACTACAGGTCCTGGGACAGGTCCTGGAGACTCACAGGTCCTGGAGACTCACAGGTCCTGGAGACTACAGGTCTGGAGACGTACAGGTCCTGGAGACTCACAGGTCCTGGAGACGTACAGGTCCTGGAGACGTACAAGTCCTGGAGACGTACGGGTCCTGGAGACGTACGGTCCGGAGACGTACGGGTCCTGGAGACGTACAGGTCCTGGAGACGTACAGGTCCTGGAGACGTACAAGTCCTGGAGACGTACGGGTCCTGGAGACGTACGGGTCCTGGAGACGTACAGGTCCTGGAGACTCACAGGTCCTGGAGACGTACAAGTCCTGGAGAGATGGAAGGCTGCAGCCAATCACCTTCTCAGCAGAGCGCACAATGCGCTGCAGTCTGTGTCTGTCCCTGACTGTGGCTCCAGCGTACCACACGGTGATGGAGGAGGTGAGGATGGACTCAATGATGGACGTGTAAAACTGCACCATCATCTGTGCCGGCAGCTTGGCTTTCTTCAGCTGCCGCAGGAAGTACATCCTCTGCTGGGCCTTTTTGATCTGGGCCTCCATATGGCCGATATGAAGGAATATCATTCAGTGCAGAGGAGATGACGGATGGTTCTGGAGACACTGGCCTGTGGTGTGTCCAATGGTCTGGGCTGTGACTGGTGGAGGCTGAACCTGTCCTGGAGATGTGCGGGGGGGCGGTTGGTCTTGTGCAGCGGTCGTTACACGGGGGCCACCAGTACGAGGGCGGTCGTTACACGGGGCCACCAGTACGAGGGCGGTCGTTACACGGGGGCCACCAGTACGAGGGCGGTCGTTACACGGGGGCCACCAGTACGAGGGCGGTCGTTACACGGGGGCCACCAGTACGAGGGCGGTCGTTAGAGGAACAAGACGACAAATGGTAGAGCGGTGGAGACTCAGACAACAGCGTCCATAGCTCCATCCCTCTCTGGTGGAGACAATCGTGTGTTTTTGGCTTCATTCTGGTGCCTTTTATAGAGAAGACTTGAGCACAGTTAACCAGCGCTAAAAGTCATAAACCACCTGTAATGCACTCTTTATGGTTCTCACAATCAGTCAAGTCTGTCTTCAGCCCAATATGGACTCACATCAGGATGGAACATGTTTTTACTAATGGACTCGTTTTAGAAGGAATTTCTAATCTAAGAAACTGAAACTAAAGGCCCATTAAAAGCACCAGTGTCCAAGTTTAAATGTACGGTTGTCTCAGTGTGTCTTGGACGTCAGCAGCAGCACGTTTTCTGCGTCGAGATGACACGATGTGGGCGTTAAAACTGTGAACGTGTCCAAAGGCTCCGGAGGCGTCTGACACTGAGGGTTGAACATGTCAGACTTTCCTCTCCAGTGACTTCTTCTTTAAACGTCTGGAACACAAACTCAGAGCGGGACATGATGGTGTGTGTTCAGATCTGTGAGAGCCAGAGCTGCAGTGACTTTTTCTCTCTCTGCTGCTGCTCCAGGCTCAGTGTCTTTAATGTAAATGTGCAGCTGAACAAACAAACACTGTGACCTGGAGGGCTTTGGGGTTTAGACCTTTGTTGTCCTCAGTCTTTGTCTCTCACTGTAAACAACTATCAGCCAGTTTCATTTAAGAATAGTTCGTTTTATGTCAGTCGACTCGGGGCTTTAGCTTTAGCACTGACAGACAAACACATTGTTTTTAAACCCTTTAAAGTCCAACGTCCCTTCGAAGGGCTGTCCTAATTTGTCTTGATAATTCCTGTTTGTTGAGTCTCTGATAAAAACAAACTATGAAGCACCTGGAAATGTAAAAGATAAAATGACATTGTGTCTTTAATTTAGACTCAAATCAGCCTCTGGACGAATCAGACTCACAAATACAAAAAAATGTATCCCAAAATTTCAAACATTTTAATAGGACTTTTGTACTGGCTCTGCCTAAAGGGTTTTTCACACCAACACAACCCCAGTCGCTGTCGGTAGGAGGAGCGACGCAGGGTCTGTTTACGTCTCTATGAGGCACCGATGTGAAAGAACATTCAGACAAACACGACCCAAACAGCCACAGTCGTCAAACAAACACAGAGTGAGCATGTGTGTGATGTAATGCTCGACGAAAATGACGAAACATAAGTTACACGTGAGTAGTAGTTGTCAAACTTTGACGGCAAACAGATGTTTCTAGTCTTACCTCACGGATTAAGCTCAACTCGTATTTCCCTCCACAGTCCAGCCTTCGTACTGCGGTCCCCGTAACTCCCCCGTGTTTTCCTCGATCCAAATAGAACCATTCTCCTTCGTAGTTACGTCTCGTTTGACCCGTGTAAATAACAACAATCCATGCTCGGCTAAATACTGTTTTTCCGTAAGCGTCTTTTTCGGTTTTCCGCACTATATTCTGCGCTCTGATTCGCTGGTTCTCCTGTGACCACGGGCCAATCAAACAGCTGCATTTGTGACAACTGGCGACACCGACTTTACCTGCAAGTCGTCAAAAACCCACCTCCACGACCTCTGACCCCGCTCCTCTGACCCCGACAAACCCATTTACACCAAACACACGTGAGCCGCCTGTCGGCAAAAGTTACCAAACAGGTTCAGACGTCGACCCTCGGCCTGGTGTGAAAGACACTTAAAAGTAATTTTAGTTCCTAAAACTCATTTTTTACCTCAATTACTTCAACTTTTGCAGAGGAATTGTCAAAACCTAAAAAAAGCCAAATGAGTCATTCAGGTTTCAGCTGTAAACACCAATTTACCAATCCTTATTAACCAATTACACCTGCGTCACATGATCAGGTGTGTGCGCCATGACAGAGGCAAAGTGAGTGTACGCGCATTACAGGAACAAAAAACTGACACATTCTCACAGAGTTTATCTTCTTTCTATAAAAAAAAGCAGTAGATGCTTGTAGCTCCTCAATTTATTAGCCTTCACAAATGCCGTGAAAACTACAAAACAAAGTGACACAGTATATGAACATTCATTTTGGTTTGGGCTAACAGAGAAACTAGTACAAATTAGCTATACCTCGTGGCCGCCTGTCACCTCGGAGGTCTTTGGCGAATGGAAAATGGGACTTGTGTACCTTTACCTCTGTACAACATAGCTCAGTTAGCATAACATGACATGGAAAACAAAAATTACAATATAATAACACGTGCAAACAAATACCTTGTGGAGCTAGTTAGCTAACAGCTAAGCTGCCTTCTGCGTGGCTCTCGCTCTGAAGTCTTTGAGCATGTGAGGGCGCGTGTGTGTGTGTGTGTGTGTGTGAGAGGGTCCGATAGTCTCTCAGTTCTCGTGAATTCTCGTGTTATTAACAGTACTAAACCAAACAAAATAACTTATGTATAACAGTGTAATACAACTTATTATTGCATTTAACCAAAATAAATCATGTTTTTACTAATTTTAATAATAACAAAAAATATTCTCTTTTTTAACCAAAATGAACTTATTTTATATCTGAATTCCTTTTAATGACACTTACAATGCTTCTAGTGACTGTTCAGTACATGTGTCTGTGGGAGTAGGATCTTCTAGACGAAGCACAAAGTAGGTATTTGTAAAAGTTCATGAATGCTCTTTCTTCCTCCTGCTGTGTTTGCAGATTTAATAAAATGACTTTACTCATGATTTGTCTCATTCTGTGGTGAACAGGTTTTGTCTCACTCTGGAGCAGATTTCAAAGGTTTTCAGTCACTCGTCTGTAGATCACGTGAAGATGGTGTTAGACACACATGATGCAGGGTGCTATCTTTAAAGGAGACTATTCTGTCAAATTCACTTTCTAAGTTTTTAACCTTGTTCTAACGGCTCCTTCATCATTAGTTTACTCAAAGTTATATTTGAATTGATTCATGCATGTTTGAGAATCTTGTGTTGTTCTTTAGCTGCAGCTCAAGTGTCTCACTACCACCTAACCCCTCCCACTTGTCTGTATTTACCTATGTACTTCAAAGATTAAAACTCAAAGTGAAGCTTATAAGGTTCATTTCTGTCCCAAATTCACTTTCCAACAATAAAAAATATTTTTCAAAAATCTGTTGCTTTTTACAGTTACATTTAAAATAAAGAGGCGGAGCTTATCAGATCTGTAGTTTTGAACAGGAAGTCAGTAGAGCTGTTTCTATTTTTAAGTTGTTTTAGATCAACTTTGTGTTTTACAATGAACAAAAGGTAAATTACTGATCTGCATGTGTTCTAGTTTCTTACTAAATATAAAAAAAAAAACACAATAGGATCCCTTTAAGATTGACTTCCCTTGTTTAAAGTATTCACTATAAATCTGTAACAACTTAGAGACATTCCAGTTCTTTTGGCGTCTTCTATCTTCATCAGAATGTAAAGTTAAAAGCTCCAGACTTAGGCTTACATCTCCTGCCTGTGAGTTTCCAGGGTTAGGGTTAACCCTTTTCTCTTCTCTCTCTACTTTCACCCCCCCCCCCCCCTTTTTTCTACTCTTCCTCTCTCTGTGTCTTCATCTCTTTTCTTTTCCTCCTCTTCGTTACTCTATTTCTCTCCTCTCAATTTTTCCCCCTTTCTCCATTTCTTTCCTTTCTACTCTCTCTTTCTCTTTCTTCTTTCTCTCTATTTTTCTCCCTCTCCCTTTTTCTACTTTTCCTCTCTCTGTGTCTTCCTCTCTTTCTCTTTTCCCTCCTATTTTAAACTCTTAAACCATTCCGTTCACCTCTCCGTGCTTCCATTCCTCTGCTGTCCGCGTCCTCCTGTTTGGGAATCGTTTTGTGTGTTTTTGTCACTTCATACTTGTCTGCTGACCTTTGACCTGTTCTCGTCTGTTTCAGGCCGTGGAGACGAAACCTGGCGTCCAAAGACAGCCACTGGTTTTTCGTTCCAATAGTGAGGTGTGAGGAAAAACGGACAACTTTTAAACAGATCTCTCTCTAATTGCTAACTAGCCGCTAATACACGAGACTAACTGCCGCAACGGACAGCAACTAGCGTAACGACACGAGCTAACTAGCCGCTAACAATGGCAAGATTGCTAACGCTAATCAGAGCTGCGTTAGCTTCTGTCTCCTGAAGCTTCTCGCCTCGACATTCTGCTTCTAGCTTCATGTTGGTCAGTTACAAAGAAAAACACAAAGTTAGGAACAAGACTAAACCTTGGAGCTAGACCTGGCCACTAAAACGGGACTAAAGCAGGACTTTTAAAACAGGTCTAAAAGGCAGGACTAAACCTGGGAACTAAATACGGACTGAAAACAGGGACTAAGAGCTGGGACTAAAACAGGACTAGCGACAAAAACAGACTTAAAACAGGAAAGCAGGACAAACCTGGCCGTAAACCTGGACTAAAACCATGGTCTAAACCTGGGACTAAGCAGGACTAAAGCTTGGAATAAAGCTGGTGACTAAACCTGACTAAAACCTGGACTAAACCTGACTAAAACTGCCGGGACGTAAACCTGGACTAAACCGTGGACTGAACCTGGACTAAACTGGACTAAAACAGGGACTAAAGTGGACTAAAACAGAACTAAAACAGGATTAAAGAGACCAAACCTGGACTATAACCTGGGACTAAAAACCTGGTCTAAACGCTGGACTTAAACCTGGACTAAAAGCAGACTTAAACCTGGACTAAAAACCTGACTAAACCTGGACTAAACCTGGGACTAAACCTGGACAAAACCAGGTACTAAACCTGGACTAAAAACCAGGACTAAACCAGGACAAAAACCAGAACAAAAACCTGGGACTAAACCTGGACTAAATCGGGACTAAACTTGGGACAAACCAGGGACTAAACCTGGACTAAACTGACTAAAAGCTGGACTAAACCAGGACTAAACCAGGACTAAACCAGGACTAAAACCTGGACTAAACAGACTAACCAGGACTGAAACCATGGACTAAAAACAGGTCTGGCGTTTCTGTCGCAAGTCATGGATGAGATAATGGAGCCTCACATTGTTCTGTTTTTAATTACAAAATGGAGGCTGTTTGGACGGATCGTTTTGTCGTTCACGTTGCCAGGTTGGTTTGGCAAAAACACGTCGGAAAGTGACTCTAAAAGCCCGTTCTGTCACCGACACAAGAGGCTTTCATTTTCACCGCTTGATTCGCTCCTGAGGGAAGAAACGGGATGAAAGACACGCTGGACCAAAGCTTGTATCCTGTTGTAGTCCTGTTTAGTCCTGCTTTAGTCCTGTTTTAGTCCTGGTTGTAGTCCTGTTTAGTCCTGCTTTAGTCCTGCTTTAGTCGCTGCTTTAAACCTGCTAGTCCTGTTTGTCATGGTTTAGTCCTGCTTTATTCCAGCTTTAGTCCTGTTTTAGTCGCTTAGTTCCTGTTAGCTTAGTCCAGCTTTAGTCCAGGTTTAGTCCTGCTTTAGTGTTTGATGGCATATTTGAAGCGTAAACCCAGCTTCCCTGTTGTCACGGCAACAGCTCAGCCTGCTATTTGAAAGTGTAAGCCATTATTATTCTTTGTATATCTAGAGTTATTTGTATTTCAAGTACAGCTACAGTTTTCCTTCTCATTTCAATTGAAACAAGATAATCTAAGCTGTTCATTACACTGTAAAATGTACCAGGGCAGATTAACTTAAAAATACAAGTTCAACTTCTGATTTGAAGTTTTATGTTGGTTAAACTCGCGTGTCTCTGTTTGTTTTTCCTCTTTTTTTCCTTTTATTGTCTCCTTCCCTTTTCTCTCTCTTTCTTTCTTTTTTTCCCTTTCTTTCTCTCTCTCTCTCTTACAACCAGGAGTTTACGTTAGACTTTTTTATGTCGGTCACTTTGACCGGCAGGGTCTGGAAATGCCGGTCAATTAGGACAACACTTGGTCCCATAATATTGCCTTATGCTGCGTTCAGACGGACAGCGTCTTGGCGTATTTGCGTCCATTTTCATGTTAAGTCAATTGTAAACCCCCGTCTTGAGCGTTTAAGCGGTATTTCCGGCGCTGGAGACGGTCCGGGAGCGCGTAGTGAGCCCCGTAGATAGGGCGCGCAGTTGAACGGAGCGTTCACGGCGTCTGAAAAACACAGGCGTCTTTGCCGGATTAGAAGCGTGGAAGCATGCGGCGCCGGCCTCAGGAGTTGGGAAAATCCACTCTCAGACGCGTTTGGAAGCCAGGCCGTCAGCCCAATCAGAGGCTTACACACTGTTGGACACGTGACATGTTGTTTTCCGTTCCACACACCAAGGGAAAGGACACTGATTTTATCTGCAAGTCCTTTTTAATAACTTTTTAACAAAGGTTTGGCTTGTTTTGGGGACTTTTTTCCAAGACTTGGCCGTCGGGGGGGGGGTGGGGTTGCTCGAAATCTGGACACAAAGGGTAACACAGGACATGATCTGGACTGACAACGCTACTCACGATGATAGTATTTAAAATGGTCCTGAGTTGCCGTGTTAACCTGGCTGTACCAACGGAGGAGCTTCGAGGCCCGGAGACAGCAAAGGACA
>CM076401.1:4393408-4440290 GCA_038363315.1 Mugilogobius chulae
AGGTTTGTTACACGATGGAAAGATGGAAGTCTGACCCTCTGCTACTGGATCATAGAGCTGCAACTAGAATAAAGTTCACATGACACACTGGGACATTTTTGTGATTCAGACTTGCAGTTTATTAAGAATATTCTGTTTTCTCTCTCTCCTCCTCTTTCTCCCTCTCTCTCTCTATCTATCTTTTCTTTCTCTCTCTTCCTCTTCTCTTCTCCCTCTCTCCTCGCTCTCTTGATATGTTTTTTCCCTTTCTTTCTCGCTCTCTGCCCCCCCTCTCCTTGTATCCTGCTCTCTCTCTCCCTCTTTTCTTCTCCCTTTCTTCCCCTCTTTTGTCTCTGTCTCTTTTCTCCTTTCGTCCTGTATTCTTAATCCCTCTAATGCTCCTGCTCCATCTCTCCTCTATATTGTTTTTCCATCCTTTTCTCTTCTCCTTCACTCTCTTTCTCTCCTCCCTCTCTCTCTTTTGTCCTTTCTCTCTTCTTCTCTTCCCCTCACCACCCCCACTCTGCTTTCCCTCACTCCTCTTATCTTTCTCTTCTCCCTCTCTCTACTCTCTTCCCTCCTTCTTCTTCCCTCTCTTTTCTTTTTTCTCCCTCCTCTCTCTCTTCTACATATGATTTTTCTCTCGCTTTCTCTTCTCCTTGCCCTTTTCCCTTTCTCACTCTCTCTTTCTTCCCCCCCTCTGCCTCTCTCCCCCCTCCCCCGCCCCTCTCTTTCCTCCTCTCTCCCTGCCCCCCTCTTCTCTCCCCCTCTCCTCTCTCTCTCTCTCCTCTCTCTCCTCCTCTCTCCTCTCTCTCTCCACCCTCTCCTCTCCTCTCTCCCACGCAATCTTCTTTCTCATCCTGTCTCATCTCTCTCTCTCTCCTCTCTCTCACCTCTCTTATTCCCCTCTTCTCTCTCTTTCCTCACCCCTGCCCTCTTCTTTCCCATCTTTCTCTCACTCTCTCATTTCTTTTCTCTCTTCTCTCTCTCTTCTCCCCTCCTTCCTCCCTCTCTTTTCCCCCTCCTTCTCCTCTTCTTTTCTCTCTTCACTCTCCTCCCCCCCCTCTCCTCTTCTCTATCTCTTTCTCCCTCTGTCTTCTCTTCTCCCCCCCTCCCTCTCTCTTTCCCCCTCCCCTCTCTTCTCTCTCTCTCTCTCTCTCTCTCCCTCATTCTCTCTCCCTCTCTCTTCTTCTCTCTTTCTCTCCTTTCTCCTTGTCTCTCTCCACCTCCCTCTCTCCCCGCCTCTTCCCCCTCTCCTCTTGCCTCCCTCTTTCTCTCCCTCTCTCTCTCCCCTCTCTCTTTTCCCTCTCTCTCTTTCCCTCTCTCCCTCCCTTCTCTCCCTCTCTTTCCCTCTCTCTCAGATTTCGACCCTGTACCTCTACGACAGCGTCCTGATGTTGGCCAACGCTTTCTACCGTAAACTGGAGGACAGGAAGTGGCACAGCATGGCCAGCCTCAACTGCATCAGGAAGTCCACCAAGCCCTGGAACGGAGGCTGGTCCATGCTGCAGACCATCCAGAAGGTACTGGACCTGGACCCGAACTAGACTAGGACAGGGCCAAGACCAGGACTGAAAAACAGGACTAACCAGGACTAAAACAGCATATTACATTATATCAGCGTTTCTCAAGCCGAGTAATCGAGTTGGACTTCTGGCACGTGACATTCATTTTTTTCCTGGTGCAACTTTCCTCCTCTTTCTATGCTTCCTTAAGGTGATCTCAGACCAGAGGCGTCAACTCGGCCAGACGCCCCGCGGTGGCCGCTTATTTATCGAAATTAGTCGCGTTTCTCGCCCGACCAACTTGCCAGCTTTCAAACCGCGGCGTGTTCATGCAGCCACGGCATCTGTGACTCTCTATTTTAGAGCCGTGCAAGTCTGATGTCAAGTGGTCGAGTGGAAACGCATCGATTGGTTGAAGCCTGCGGGTGCGTGAGTTCAACCCCAGGCAACAAAACAGCTGATGAAGACTTTTGTATCTGTGGCAGATATGCAATCTTACACTTTAAGAATCCTACTTTCTGTTCAAACACTTTGTATTATCTTTAAAAACAAAACAAACACTATGTCTTTATTTAATGTATGCATAAGTGCAAAAAAAAAGACCAATAAACTTACAATTAATGACCCTTTCGTCCAACTCGCGCCTTACACTGCGCCACTATAACTTGCAGAATCAAGCTGTTAAATGACAGTATATAATCCGGTTCAGTCGAATGAGCAGGTTATTTTTGTCTCGGACATTCGTTTATTTGCTGTGACATAAAGTTTATTGCCAAAAGAGCCGCTTGTTTTTGCCAGAATCGAGGAGTTTTATGAATTATAAACACTGACAGCACAGGATGTACAAACGAGAGAATCCCTGGATAAAGTTTCTAAATACAATCTTTTTTTTCTTTACTGGAGCCACAGGGTGAGTCCAGTCACAGTTATGTGTTTTTTATGTTGTGCAGCTTTTGGTAGAATAAGTTCATAACTTAGAAGCCTGATCATGTTAAAGTCGTAGTACTGTCGTTTTAACCACGTACTGTCACTTGCTCGCGCTCGCGCATGGACGCTCGTCCGCCTCATGGCCCGTGTAGATAGGAGGCGAGGAGCGGCAAATGTCGCTTTAAATCCCATTATGTGTATGTGTCTGTCAGCGGAGGAGCGTCCTCAATCAGAGCGGAGAAATGAGCGATGTGAATGGAGGACACAGGGCTTATTTGACAGAGTTAAGAGACAGTGGTGTATGAGGCTGATACCAAGAGGATTAGTTCTCTTGTCCATGTCTGCACGGGCCTTCCAGCTGTAGTACTGGTCGTTAACACTGTCACTTTGCTCTTCACATGTTGTCGAGCTTATTAGACGCCGTCTGCCCTTAAACGCTCGCGCCGGTCGTAGTAGACGCTCCGCGCCGCTCTGGTCGTTCCAAATCGCGCCTACACATAGACATAACATTGAAAGTGTTCGCGTGGTCGCGTTTGGTCTGAAAGCACCTTTACACTGTCATTCCTCCTCACTTTTTTCTTTTCTTTTTCTTCCTCCTCCTCTTTTCTTTCTCATTTCCTTCTCCTCTGCTCCTCCTTCTTTGCAATTACTTATTTAGAACAAAGAATACTACATTTTTTAACCCTGGAAATAAATATCTGTTTTAAATGACAACAACATGAAGCTGAAAACACACGAGTGAAAAAGGATTATTTCGTTCTAAAAGCAGACTCTTTAACAGTAGAAACAGTGTTATATTTCTTTGTGTCTGTGAGAGTCTGAGGTGATGGATGTGTCGCTCACAGTGGGTCAGGTTTAAAATGTCGCGTCAGAAAAAGATTTAGAACAAAGTGAGACTAAAGACTTGTCCTGGACCAAACCAGAGCTGTCAGAGAAGAAAAGGTCAGAGCAGAAAGTCCACCAGACCAGAGAGTAAAGAGCATGAAATAAACCAGGACTAAAGCTGGACTAAAGCGGGTCTAAAACAGGACTAAAACAGGACTAAAGCAGGACTAAAGCAGGACTAAAGCAGGCTAAAGCAGGACTAAAGCTGGACTAAAGCAGGGCTAAAGCAGGACTAAAACAGGACTAAAGCAGGACTAAAGCAGGACTAAAACAGGACTAAAGCTGGACTAAAGCAGGACTAAAGCAGGACTAAAACAGGACTAAAACGGGACTAAACCTGGTCTAAACTCGGTCTAAACTCTGGTCTAAACTCTGGTCTAACTCTGGTCTAAACTCTGGTCTAACTCTGGTCTAAACTCTTGTCTAAACTCTGGTCTAACTCTGGTCTAAACTCGGTCTAAACTCTGGTCTAACTCTGGTCTAAACTCTGATCAATTCTGGTCTAACTCTGTGTCTTGTCCTCAGGGGAACATCTCCGGTCTCACTGGGATCATGGACTTTAACGACAGTGGATCAAACTCTCACGTTCACTTCGAGATCCTCGCTCCAGCTTCAGCGAGACTTTTGGAAAGACGTGAAGAGGGTGAGTCCATCAGACGGATTAAATAAAGTCTAATGAAGCAGAATAAAGCCTAATATAACTCAAGGAAAAAAAAGAAAAGCAACAATTTAATTTAGCAAGCTGAAGACAGTGAACAGATTTCTTGTTTGGCTTGACTGATTGTGAGAACCATAAAGAGTGCATCACAGGTGGTTTATGACTTTTCCCGCTGGTTAACTGTGCTCAAGTCTTCTCTATAAAAGGCACCAGAATGAAGCCAAAAACACCAGAGAGGGATGGAGCTATGGACGCTGTTGTCTGTGTCTCCACCGCTCTACCATTAGTCGTCTTGTTCCTCTAACCACCGCCTCGTACTGGTGGCCCCCGTGTAACACCGCCCTCGTACTGGTGCCCCCGTAACGACCGCCCTCGTACTGGTGGCCCCCGTGTAACGACCGCCCTCGTACTGGTGGCCCCCGTGTAACGACCCCCCTACTGGCCCCGTTAACACCGCCTCGTACTGGTGGCCCCCGTGTAACGACCGCCCTCGTACTGGTGGCCCCCGTGTAACGACCGCCCTCGTACTGGTGCCCCGTGTAACGACCGCCCTCGTACTGGTGCCCCCGTGTAACGACCGCCCTCGTACTGGTGGCCCCCGTGTAACGACCGCTGCACAAGACCAACCGCCCCCCCGCACATCTCTGTGACAGGTTCAGCCTCCACCAGTCCACAGCCCAGACCATTGGGGGCCAGAGGTTACACTAGACCTTTTTATTCCGGTCACTTTGACCGGCAGGTTTGGAAATTCTGGTCAATTAGGAGAACAATCGGTCACATATTATTGCCTTATGCAAACAACTGCACATGAATTTTGGCAGTAATACGTGCTTTCGCCTGCGCTACAGTCTCTATGTAAAGCTAAAATTGGTGATTGTTAATAGAGTGTCTTTAACTTTTACTTATCATGATGACGAAATGCTCTTTGATTCGCGCCCGTCTGCGGACTGAACCAGAGCCCGGACAACGCATGTGCTGGTCCAGAGTCAAGCCAGGGTCAACCTCCGGTGTCTGAGACAAGCCCTGAGTGCATCGGGACCACGCATCCCACTTTAGTTCAGCGCGAGGTTTTAGTGACGGAAAAGGCTCGTTCTAATGAGCTTCACGTGTAAAGTGTTGGACCTGTTTGTTCCAGCAGCAACTCGTTGTTTCGCTGACGCTGATCAGCAAATCTTCAAGAGAGACGCGTGCCTTCCCCCGTTTGCCTCTTTCTCTTTTTTTTTTCTTCACCTCATAAGCGACGCACTTTCATTGCACGCACAATTCCTCTTCACTTGGCGTGTAAAGCCGCTGTATTCACACGCGAGTAAACATTTTGTCTCGAGTTGAAAAGAAAAAAAGCATGGTCTACGCAGCACGAGCACAGACTCGTTTCTCTGAGCACCTGTCAATCATCTGTGAGCAGCGCCAGGATCACGTGTATCAGCGCGAGCCTTGTCTATAGTTTCTGAACCCGAGCAGCGCCAGCACTGACCACAGAACGAACTAATGTGGAATTATCATGAAATAGTCTACAGTGTATCATGTCGACTTTTTATTTTTCGCCTATTATTTCTACCGGTCAACCTGACCGGGGACATCTATTTTTTCCGGTCAACGGCACATTTTACCGGCCAAAGACCGGCAGGTGCCGGCTAACGTAACTTCTGGCACTGATGATATTCCACCATATGGGCCACATGTTGGATCAGTGCTTAGAGCTCGGGTCGAATGGTGCTGAACATCGTCGTTGGACTTTGCAGAGGTGGTCCCAAGTCCTGTTCAGTGACGAAAAAATGTTCACGTGAACTATTGACAGTCTGATGAAACTCTGTCACTTTTGGTTTGGGGGTTGCTCTATTGTTTGGTTTGTTATTGGACTGAAAATGTGTAAACGCCACAAGAGTTGGTCTGAGGATTAGAAATGGATGTAGGGTCATATGAAACAGGCGGATCTAAAAAATATAATTATTCTGCCCCCCTGAAACTGTTGCGTTTCTTTTTTCCTTGAATGTTGAATGTTGTTGCTTTAGTCCTGGTTTAGTCCTGTTTTAGTCCTGGTTTAGTCCCTGTTTTAGTCCTGGTTTAGTCCTGCTTTAGTCCTGCTTTAATCCTGCTTCAGTCCTGGTTTAGTCCCTGTTTTAGTCCTGGTTTAGTCCTGTTTTAGTCCTGCTTTAGTCCTGTTTTAGTCTGTTTTAGTCCTGTTTTAGTTCTGTTTTGGTCCTGCTTTAGTCCTGGTTTAGTCCCTGTTTTAGTCCTGTTTTAGTCCTGTTTTAGTCCTGCTTTAGTCCCGCTTTAGTCCTGTTTTAGTCCTGTTTTAGTCCTGCTTCAGTCCTGCTTTAGTCCTGGTTTAGTCCTGCTTTAGTCCTGTTTTAGTCCTTCTTTAGTCCTGCTTTAGTCCTGCTTTAGTCCTGGTTTAGTCCCTGCTTTAGTCCTGCTTTAGTCCTGTTTTAGTCCTGCTTCAGTCATGCTTCAGTCCTGTTTTAGTCCTGCATTAGTCCTGCTTTAGTCCTAGTTTAGTCCTGTTTTAGTCCTGTTTTTTGTCTCATTTTTCTCTCTCGTTTGCTCAAACCAGATTCTGAAAAGCCTTTGGAAACACAGAAACATAATTATTTCTTTGTCTCTGTGGAAACTCGCCACAAAACTAAAGTTTGTCTTAATTGAACATCTCCAGAAGCTAAAATAACGAGCCTGGTGTGTAATTACGACAAACAAGCGCGGGCCGTGTGGTCGGGTGTAATAATTAAGACTCATTATGGTTCATTATCCTGCTTTACCTCGTGTCGTTGCAGCTCCTCGTGACGCTTTAATAATCCGCGTTTATTGGAAATGAAGCAGACGACTCCTGCGTGTGCAAAAGGCTCAGATCTGTCCTGGTTTGTCCTGGTTTGGTTTATTTCAAATGTTTATCAGGTGGAATAAAAAGGCTTTTCTCTGGCTTTGTGGCCTCGGGATAAAAACATGTTTTCACTCATGAAATTATGGTTAATATACAAAGAGTTTGGTCAGAATCAGGTTTGTGTGGAGCATTGAAAGCTTTGAAATTCACCTGAAAAGAACATGTTTGTCCAACTGGGATAATAAACCAGAATAACACAATTAACTCTTCAGCTCCAGGTCTTTATGCTCACTTTAATCACAGCTCCACAGAAAAAAAAACTTTGTGCAACTGGAATCTTGACATGTTGTACATCCAAAGAGACCTACAAGTGTCGACTTTCATTTACAAAAGAATTGTTGTTCTACATTCATCCGTTCTATTTTTGATAGACATTTGAAATTCCTTGTTTTCATTAGATTTCAGAGTTTGACCAGTATAATTCTTTTTCTAAATCAAACCTTGTGTCAGTGTTGTTTTCCTCTGAAAGAATGTGAGCCACTACAATGAAATAATGTCTTTAGGATCAAAACAGGAAGTTTACATGATTAAAACTTTCTGTCTTATCTCTCCTTTTTCTCTCTCTCTTTCTCCTCTCTCTCTCCTCTTTCCTCTTTCTTTCTCTCTTTCCCTCCTCTCTTTCTCTCCTCTCTCTCTCTCTGTATTTTTCTCCTCCTGTCCTGTAGTTGGCGCTGTGGCTCATGTTTAACCCTGTGTTTCTCCTCCTGTCCTGTAGTTGGCGCTGTGGCTCATGTTTAACCCTGTGTTTCTCCTCCTGTACTGTAGTTGGCGCTGTGGGACGCGGTGAACGGTCTGAACGGCAGTCTGAAGGAGAGTCGGATTGAAAACGGGATGCAGGGAGTCACGGTGAAAGTCGTCACTCTGCTGGTGAGAACTTTACTCTTTTATTCATGTGTCTGTTGTGTTTTTTCTGCTTCTTCTCTTTGTGAAACGTCGCAGTAGATCTGGTGAAGTGAGACCGAAGTGACACTGACTGAGAGGCCCTACCATGGAGATTGGTTAAACATGGAGTTAAATGTGAGATTGTGTGTGCGGGACATTGTTCTAAAATTCTTAATTTATTGTTGGAATGTGCAGTGGTCAGTGGTTTGCCCAGCTGCAGGCAATTGTCTGTTTACATGAGTCTGAAATCAGACTATAATCGGTCAGGACCACGTGCACCTAATGGTTTTACGAAAACCGGTTTACAGCTCTTCAATAGGTCTGCCCGGGTTTACAGGAGCTTTGGAAAACTGGTTTAAATCAAATTTGGCTAATTATCCGGTTTTCCTGGCCTCCATGTAAACGCAGTGAATAGACTCTGTTCATATTCTTTCCACAGACCTGCGTGAGTCCTACATGTGCGTCCAAACATGTGGCACAAGGTTAGGGTTTTCTCACGATATATGAAAGAGAATATTTGCAATAATAATATAATTAATGATAAACATACAGTTTATCGAACGTGGCCTAAAGATGGCGTTTATAAAATATATATTTCACAGGGTTTGGAGATTCCAGCCTGTTCTCACAGATAAGCGTGTCAATACCACGCAATTTCAAACAGCAAGTTTTATTTTTTGCGTGTGTATTTCACATTATTTGTGTATTTTAACCGTACATTTGTGTATTTCTACAGGAGGACCAGTTTGTGAGGTGGTTTTTACAGTATATGTGTGTATTTTGACTGTACATTTGTGTATTTTGACTGTATACTCATATATTTTTACAGGAGGATCCGTTTGTGATGGTGGTTTTTGTGTATTTTGACTCTGTACTTGTATATTTTGACTGTACTTTCGTATATTTCTGCAGGAGGACACGTTTGTGATGACCGTACTTTTGTATATTTTGACTGTACACTTGTATATTTCCGCAGGAGGACCCGTTTGTGATGGTGTTTTTGTGTATTTTGACTGTATATTTGTATATTTTGACTGTATACTCGTGTATTTTTACAGGAGGACCCGTTTGTGATGGTGGTTTTTACAGTACATGTGTGTATTTTGACTGTATACTTGTATATTTTGACTGTATACTCGTGTATTTTACAGGAGGACCCGTTTGTGATGGTGGTTTTTACAGTACATGTGTGTATTTTGACTGTATACTTGTTTATTTTTTCAGGAGGACCCGTTTGTGATGGTGGTACTTGTGTATTTTGACTGTATACTTGTATATTTCTACAGGAGGACCCGTTTGTGATGGTGGTACTTGTGTATTTTAACTGTACACTTGTATATTTCCACAGGAGGACCCGTTTGTGATGGTGGTTTTTACAGTACATGTGTGTATTTTGACTGTATACTTGTATATTTCTACAGGAGGACCCGTTTGTGATGGGGGTTTTTGTGTATTTTGACTGTATATTTGTATATTTTGACTGTATACTCGTGTATTCCTACAGGAGGACCCGTTTGTGATGGTGGCGGAGAACATTCTGGGTCAACCTAAACGATACAAAGGCTTCTCCATCGACGTTCTGGACGCTCTGGCCAAAAGTCTGGGCTTCAAATACGACATTTACCAGGTTTTACATCGTTTTATTATTTTATCTTCTTTTATCACCTGTCACGCCCTTTAAATCACCTGTCACGCCCTTTAAATCACCTGCCACGCCTTTAAATCACCTGCCACGCCCTTTAAATCACCTGCCACGCCCTTAAATCACCTGCACGCCATTAAATCACCTGCCGCGCCCTTTAATCACCTGCCCGCCCTTTAAATCACCTGCCACGCCCTTTAAATCACTGCCACGCCCTTTAAATCACCTGCCACGCCCTTTAAATCACCTGCCACGCCCTTTAAATCACCTGCCACGCCCTTTAAATCACCTGCCACGCCCTTTAAATCACCTGCCACGCCCTTTAAATCACCTGCCACGCCCTTAAATCACCTGCCACGCCCTTTAAATCACCTGTCACGCCCTTTAAATCACCTGTCACGCCCTTTAAATCACCTGTCACGCCCTTTAAATCACCTGCCACGCCCTTTAAATCACCTGTCACGCCCTTTAAATCACCTGCCACGCCCTTTAAATCACCTGCCACGCCCTTTAAATCACCTGCCACGCCCTTTAAATCACCTGCCACGCCTTTAAATCACCTGCCACGCCCTTTAAATCACCTGCCACGCCCTTTAAATCACCTGTCACGCCCTTTAAATCACCTGTCACGCCCTTTAAATCACCTGCCACGCCCTTTAAATCACCTGCCACGCCCTTTAAATCACCTGCCACGCCCTTTAAATCACCTGCCACGCCTTTAAATCACCTGTCACGCCCCTTTAAATCACCTGCCACGCCCTTTAAATCACCTGCCACGCCCTTTAAATCACCTGCCACGCCCTTTAAATCACCTGCCACGTTTCTTTATGACACTTATAAACTGTTTAAATTGTGTTTCCAGGTGAGCGACAGTAAATACGGCTCGCAGCTCTCCAATGGATCCTGGAACGGAATGATCGGAGACTTAATCAATAAGGTACAGATGATCAGTTTTACTTTTATTTTATTGTAGAAGAAACGACACATTCAATTAGAAAAAAAACAGACCTACAAGACTTAGAACAATACAAAAACAAGAAACATTACAGTGTTAACAAGTTCTCTTTCTCTACCCTTGTCTCTCTTCCTTCTCTCTGTCTGTATCTCTTCTTTCTCTTTCTTTCTCTTTCCTCTCTCTCACTCCTTCTCTCTTTCTCTTTCCTCTTTTCCTTCTCTCCCTGTCTCTCTTTTACCTCATTTCTCTTTCTCTCTTTCTTCTCTTTCACCTCTCATTCTTCATCTCTGTCTCCTTCTCTCCTTCTTCCACTTTCCCCATGTCCCCTCTCTCTCTCTCTCTAACTTTTCTCCTCCACTCTCTCTCTGCCACCTCTCTCTCCCCCTTTACCCACCCTCCTCTCTCTCTCTCTCTCTCTCTCTCTCTCTCTCTCTTCTCTCCCCCTTTACCCACCCCCCTCCACTCTTTCTCTCTTTCTATTCGTTTTCCCCTTCTCTCCTCTCCTTTTCTTTCTCCCCCTCTTTCTCTCTCTTCACTCTCCCTCTCCCTGTCCTTTTACTCCCCCCTCTCTCCTCTGTCTTTCTCTCTCTCTTTTCTCTCTTTTATCCCTCTTCCTCTCTCTCTCTCTCTCTCTCTCTCTAACTTTTCTCCTCCACTCTCTCTCTGCCACCTCTCTCTCCCTCTTTACACACCCTCCTCTCTCTCTCTCTCTCTCTCTCTTTCTCTCCCCCTTTACCCACCCCCCTCCACTCTTTCTCTCTTTCTATTCGTTTTCCCCTTCTCTCCTCTCCTTTTCTTTCTCCCCCTCTTTCTCTCTCTTCACTCTCCTCTCCCTGTCCTATTACTCCCCCCTCTCTCCTCTGTCTTTCTCTCTCTCTCTTTTATCCCTCTTCCACTCTCTCTCTCTCCGCCTCACCCCTTGCCCTCTCTGCACCCATCTCCTCTTTCCCTCTTTCTTGCTCTCTTTCTCCTCTCTTCCTCTTTTCATTTTTACTTTCATTCTCTCGTTCTTTGCCATCTCTCTTTCTCCTCCTTCGCCCTCTCTCGCTCTTTTCTCACTCTCCAACCTTTCTTTCTCTCTCCTATTTCTCTCTTCTCTTCTCTTATTTTTCTCCTTTCTTCTCTCTCTTCCTTAACCCCCTCTTTCTCTCTCTCTTTCTTGTCCTCTCTCGCCCTTCTTCTCTCTCCATCTTTCTGCTCTCTCACTCCCTCCCTTTACTATCTCCCTTCTCTCTCTCTATTTCACCCCCCTTCTCCTCTCTCTTTTCTATCTCTCTTCCCCTCTTTCCCCTATCTCTCTCTCTCTCTTCTTTCTTGTCTTTTCTCCCTCCCTCTCTTTCCCTTTTTCTCCCCCCTCTTTCCCTTCCCTTTTTTTCCCCTCTCTTTCCCTTTTTCCCCTCTCCTCTCTTCCTCTCTCTCCTCTCTCTTTCTCCTTTCTCCCTCTTCTTCCTCTCTCTTTCTCCCTTTCACTCTTTCCTTTCTCTCTCTCGCTCTTTCCTTTTCATCTCTTTCACTCTGTCCCCCTCTCTTTTTTCTCTCCTCCCTCTTTCCCTCTCTCTCCTCCCTTTACTCCCCCACTCTCTTCTCTCTTTTTTCTCTCTCTTCTTCCTCTCTCTTTCTTGTCTCCCTTTACTCCCTCCTATCTTTCTTTCTCTTGTCTCCTCTCTCTCCTCTCTCTCCTCCCTCCCTGTTACTCCCTCCCTCTTCTCTCTCTCTCTCTGTCTCTCTCTTCTCTTTCTCCCTCCCTCACCCTCACCCTTCTCCTCTTTACAGAAAGCAGACGTGGCTGTGTCGGCGCTCACCATCACCCCGGAGCGAGAGAGCGTGGTGGACTTCTCTAAGCGTTACCTTGACTACAGCGTGGGTATCCTTCTCCGTAAACCGGTGGAGCGTCTGGACATGTTCTCTCTGCTGGCCCCGTTCGAGCCGTCCGTCTGGGCCTGCGTCGCCGCCTCCATCCCGGTGTGTGGCGTCCTCATCTTCCTGCTCAACCGGCTGCACGCGCTCAGGAACGCCGGCTCCCAGAGTGCAGCGGGGCAGGGCGGGCCGGCAGCCTCCACAGCGCCATCTGGATCGTCTACGGGGCCTTTCTGCAGCAAGGTACGCCACATATACTCACTCATTCACTTTGGATTCTCGGGTGCAACAGATTTGGCTGATGGTCCTGGACATAAGGAATGATTTTCAAAAGGATTTTCACAGATAAACACGATTACTGTAATTTCAAGTATACGTCACTCTGGAGTAGGCTGCACAATATATCGATATCGAATCGATTCCGCAATATTGACAACTGCAATAAAATCACTCATAGGTAAAGAGTTACGTTTTAAAGTTGCTGCTACGTTAGCCGCTTAGTTTACCTTGAACAGGCAAAACATCGATAGTTTCCCAGGCAATCCAGTCCGTTTTCTTCACAAACATAAAAAGTGAATAAAAGCTGTATGACTGATATAAGTCCTTTTTTTTTCAGTCAGAGCTGGGCAGAAGAAGTTAGAGCCATCTTCTGGTGTAGATGTATATTTTTGTCGTACAGGTTAAACAGTAGTCACTTAGTTACTTTAGTACTTTTTATGCAGGCCAACTGAAAGCACAACATCCAATCAGTCTTGGTTTTAACTTCAGAAGTATTAATGTCTTAAATGTATTCGGAGTATATGTTGCAGAAGCCCCAAAATGCATATTTTAGAAGAAAAAAACGTAATATAAGTCACAATTCTTGAGGAAACTAATTTGACATAATCTGACTCCATAAATAGACGCGGGACATGTTTTTCTATCCTGCTCCTGTCACAGCTTTTTATGACACAGATGCAAGGACCGCTGACATGAGGCAAAACTACAAGATGCAGACCAAAACATGACTAAACTCCGCATAAATCGTCTCATATATCACTAAATCATCTGCAACAAGCATTTTGTCCATTTGACGTTCAACAATCGTGATGTGACTCGAGTGTAGCTGTAGCAGGTTCCACACATCTCTTTCCACTGTTTGTTGTCTAAACTCCAATTCCACCTCTCCTGCATGAACAGCAGTCCTTCATTCATACCTCTGGAGAGTTTTCCTTCGCGCTGCTGCTGCCGTAGATCTGCCAGTGTTCCGCTGATATTACACGAGTTTTTGTTGTTTACCAGCCACCACCAGACAAACATGTTTTTGATCATGGTCAAAAGAACGACTCCTCTTGAAATCAGACCGAATCAACTCCCTGTCCCGTTATTTTCACTGAATGAAGATCTATGCTCTAACGTGAGCGACAGTGTCACGTCTCACTGGAGGAACAGCAGTGAATGAAACGACATCTGTCCCTCATTTTAGAAGCTGCAGAGCTCGAGTCCAGTCGAGACCCGTAATATACTAATACTTCTGGAAAACCACAAGCTTGTAGCTTGTAGAAAACACTCTTAGGTTAGGGATGTTCATCATGTCTTCTTAAAGTACTTAAGTTAAAGCGTTTTCTTCTATATCAGACAAGTATCGGTAAGAGATGGTTTATTACCTGACTAGTTTCGACGGTTCACTTCCGTCTTCGTCAGAGGCGTCGCACGTCGCCTAGGTGACGTGTCTTATCAGCTGCTGTTCCCAGGCGTGGCCAGCCCAGCGGACCCGTAAGGTCTACCGGGCTGACCACGCCCCCCGCCGCTCGGTGGTCGCTGGAGAAGGCTGCTCCACGTACAGGAGAGTTGGAAAGCTCCCTCGTCTCGATTCAAAGTGCGTGGGCCTCGCTTTCTGATTTCTATTGCTTCTTTGATCCATCGTTTGTATCTGTTGGTTTCTTGATTGATAATCCGCGCATTGTCCCAGTCCATAATGTGGTTATCCCGTTTGCAGTGGTCTGATATTGCCGACTTCAAATTGTCCTGTTGCGCCCTCTGTCGTTCGGCTCTTGTTAAGCGCCCTGTGGTTTCTTTCTCGCATTCCTTTTTGTGCTCATTTTTCCTGATGTTAAAAGCTCTCCCTGTTTCCCCGATGTATGATTTTTCACATGATTTGCATGGTATTTCGTATATTACAATATACGAAATACCATGCAAATCATGTGAAAAATCATACATCGGGATACAGATACAAAAGATGGATCAAAGAAGCAATAGAAATCAGAAAGCGAGGCCCACGCACTTTGAATCGAGACGAGGGAGCTTTCCAACTCTCCTGTACGTGGAGCAGCCTTCTCCAGCGACCACCGAGCGGCGGGGGGCGTGGTCAGCCCGGTAGACCTTACGGGTCCGCTGGGCTGGCCACGCCTGGGAACAGCAGCTGATAAGACACGTCACCTAGGCGACGTGCGACGCCTCTGACGAAGACGGAAGTGAACCGTCGAAACTAGTCAGGTAATAAACCATCTCTTACCGATACTTGTCTGATATAGAAGAAAACGCTTTAACTTAAGAAACACTCTTGTTGTTCTCCTGCAGTTTTTATGCTGCTTTGTTCAAAAGTCACTTGACATCAAAGCAGAACTTTGCTCTGCTGTGATTGGTTTAATTAACCGGAAGCACCTGGAGCCTGATCAGCTCCAGTAAAAGATTTACACTAAAATAACTCACCTAAGACACTACATCCAGTGACGTAGCTGCCACAGTGACACAGTTGGTAACTCTGACCCTCTCTTCCAGTGCTTCTCAAAGTGGGCTCCCAGGGCCATATGTTGGGGATCCTCCAAAATCTCTTCACATTTTTATATTAGACAATCCCAGACACAACGGTTTGGCGAAACGGTCAGAGGCCGAGAGCCTCTTGTGTCTGAGACTCGAAGGAAGAATGAGCCAAAGAACCGGTATTACTGTACTTCCAAAAGCTGTTATAGATGTGTGAACAAGGCACCTGGGAACAGCCCTCGCTGGTCCTGGTGAGGAGTTGGGAGTTTCACATTCGACAGCCGGAGCCTCACCTGAATGTGGCTGATTGTGTGAGCTTTATGTGGAGAGCTGCTCTGTGAACTGCTGCTGTATGTACGGTGCCTTGGATCGCCAATAAACTACTTGTGCTGCAATGAAATGTAATATCTTGGACAATAATAGGCACATTCAACCAGAGTAGGCTCCCACTGTACAGAGCCAAATATCAAATGTGAAACTCCCACCTCCTCATCAAAAGCTACCGATAGTAGCTTTTGATTCCGCGGCTCATTGTCCCTCCGAGTCTCAGACTGAAACTCCTGAGAATATTGAACTGCACATGTGACTTCTCTGAGCTGAAGAGCTCTGCATGTTCACGGCCAAACTGCTCCACACAAAAGAGAGGAGAGAGACTGTTCTCTGGAGCTCAGAGCAATGTTTTATCATGGCACCTTTTCCCGGGGAAGGTGAAGCCAAGCCTCGGCACTTTTCCTGGAGCTCACAAAATACTTCTGAACCTTCCTTCAAATGTTTGTTTAAATCGAGAATCAGATACATTTTTCTTTTTTTCTTTTTTTTTTTTGTTTTAGAGTTAAAATGTAAAATCATTTGAACCAATCATACACCATAAGAATCGTCTGAGACACAAAATAGAAACGTGACAGTGACAGCTCTTTTACATCCGTGTGGACAGACGAGAAAGAATATTTAATCACGTTTAGTTTGCACATGCTCTGATCAGATGAAACCTTCTCATTGTTCAATCAGACTTAATCAGAGTAAATACAGTTAACGCTTAAACACATTTGTGCTCGTGAGTTTAATTAGACGAGTCCGTGATTGAAATGCAAACAAGCTTTCTGTCTTGATTGGTCGACTTTGCTTCTGCTTAATTCTCATTCGTTTTGTAGGTGAAACCCAAAGAAAATGAAGTGTATAATCTCCTTAGATCATGTTTTACTGTGACTGTGTAACTAATCGCATCGTCCAAACGCAAAGCTCCCATCGCGGTCACTACAGTGAACAGCTACTAAAAAGTCTATTTCTCTTTAATTCATTGGGTTCTAAGGTGAAACTGCATATCTAGAGTGCTCTCTGCTGCCGTAGTCTACTGAGGTTAAGTCAGTGGTGAGTCAGTGTAACTGCAGGTAAAGCACCTCCCAATCCAAGATGGCCGCTCTCAGTCACCTCTGCCAACCACTGCTGACATATCCTGTCAATCCTTCTATACTAGAAGAGCCCACAGGAACAAAAAATATGATCACATACAGCAAGTATCTAAGAAGGATATAATCTGTTTGGAATATGAGTTTTATATGTTCAATGTGTAGAGAATGACACTTAACCTTGTGTCCACTGAAGTGGACATCAGGCATCCACCAGTGTATTTTTACCACAGTTATATAATGGCTTCACTGGTCAGACGGATCAGATAACTGTGAAGAGAGTCACAAACCACCTGATTAGACTCCAGCCTGAGAAAATATGAGAAAAGTCCAAAACAATGACTTTTGATGGAAACTTGCTTCTTTTTCTAGGAAACAGTAAACTACAGAAATCTATGGATCTGTTGTCTCCACAGACACATGTTACCAGCAGGTCTCATCGATGATAAAGGCACAACACTAACTTATATGTTCTTCAGAAAGAGAAAAACAACCTGCAGTGACAGGAGAGGAAAATACAGACTCTTCAGCTCCTGTGTTCTGTTCTTCTGCTTCAGACACTCATCGTCACTGTTGTCAACACTGTTATCACTGGAGTTTACAGACCTTCCCAGACTATTCTGTGGACAGTTTTATTCCCAAAAAGTTGTCAAAGCATAAAAACAAAAAAGGGTTTGAATATTTACAAAAGAACAGAAGTTCTAGAAATGTATTGATTTTTACATTAAGTTTACAGTCTTCTATGTTGGAGGAGAAAGAGAGAAAGAGGAGGAGAGAGAGAGAGAGAGAGGAGAGAGAAGGGAGAGAGAGAGGAGAGAGAGAGAGAGAAGATACAGGGAGAGATAGAGGAGAGAGAGAAGAGAGAGAGAGAGGAGAGAGAAGGAGAGAAGGGAGAGAGGAGAGAGAAGAGAGAGAGAAGATAGAGGGGAGAGATAGAGGAGAGAGGAGAAAGAGAGAGAGAAGAGAGAGAAGAAAGAGAGAGAGAAGGGAGAGAGAGGAGAGGAGAGAGAGAGAGAGAAGGGAGAGAGAGAGAGAGAGAGAAAGAGGAGAGAGAGAGAAAGAGAGAGAGGAGAAAGAGAGAGAGAGGAGAGAGAGAAGAGAGAGAAGAGAGAGAGAGAAAAAGGAGAGAGAGAGAGGGAGAGAAAAGGAGAGAGAGAAGGGAGAGAGAGAGAGAGAGAGAAGGGAGAGAGGAGAAAGAGAGAGAGAGAGAGGGAGAGGAGAAAGGGAGAGAAAGAAGAGCAAGAAGGTCCCTGACTCTTCGCTCTGGAGTTAAAAGTTTAGACAGTTTGAGCCTGTTTCATATTAGTTTCTCATCTTTTACATTTCTCTCTCTCAGACAAAACACTTTTCAGATAATGAACCGAAGCTCTCACACATTTGGATTTAAACTGATCCGAACAAACGTCTTTAGTGGCCCTTTCCCTCCTCGTCACAAACTCACGACTCTTCTCCTCCAAAAACATAAACGTATTTCCATTATTTACCTGCGTTTGTGCGTCTGAATCAACCTCGTGTTTATCTTGGCTCTCGTTTGTTGTCTTGTAGGTGGAGACGGAGTGATCAGTTCTCTCAGTCTCGTTTGTTGTCTTGTAGGTGGAGACGGAGTGATCAGTTCTCTCAGTCACGTTTGTTGTCCCGTAGGTGGAGACGGTGTGATCAGTTCTCTCAGTCTCGTTTGTTGTCTTGTAGGTGGAGACGGAGTGATCAGTTCTCTCAGTCTCGTTTGTTGTCTTGTAGGTGGAGACGGAGTGATCAGTTCTCTCAGTCTCGTTTGTTGTCTCGTAGGTGGAGACGGAGTGATCAGTTCTCTCAGTCTCGTTTGTTGTCTCGTAGGTGGAGACGGTGTGATCAGTTCTCTCAGTCCGTTGTTGTCTCGTAGGTGGACGAGTGATCGTTCTTCAGTTGGAGACGATGATCAGTTCTCAGTCTCGTTTGTTGTCTTGTAGGTGGAGACGGAGTGGATCAGTCTCTCAGTCTCGTTTGTTGTTTGTAGGTGGAGACGGGTGATCAGTTCTCTCAGTCTCGTTTGTTGTCTTGTAGGTGGAGACGGAGTGATCAGTTCTCTCAGTCTCGTTTGTTGTCTCTAGTCGCTGGAGACGGGTGATCAGTTCTCTCAGTCTCGTTGTTGTCTTGTAGTGGAACGGGTGATCGTTCTCTCAGTCCGTTTGTTGTTGTGGTGGAGACGGAGTGATCAGTTCTCTCAGTCTCGTTTGTTGTCTCGTAGGTGGAGACGGAGTGATCAGTTCTCTCAGTCTCGTTTGTTGTCTCGTAGGTGGAGACGGTGTGATCAGTTCTCTCAGTCACGTTTACACTCGTTTGTTCCAGGTGGACATAGGCGCCGATTTATATTTTTGCGTGGGTGCCCAAACACGCAAAAAAAAATGCGTGGTTTGGGCACGCGCACCACGTGCACGCGCATATTGTGCATGCGCGTCATTTGCGCATGCGTCATTTGCACATGTCTCTTTTGCGCGTTCATTTTGGTTCTTTTCTACCTGCAACTAACAGACGTCTGGCTCGCGCTGGCGCGTTCTTTCACAATTAACAGAATCCATTCAGAGCCCCGGGTCTGTCCTTTCTGTCTGCGCAGCTCTCACCGCACTGGGCAGGCGCAGACAGACAGGAGCAGTGCAGTTCGTCACTTCTTTACGTCTCGGTTCTGAATCTCATCGCACCTTCTCCCACTTTTCCTGACTTGATTTCCTGCGCCGCTTTAAAGCACAGTTGTGAATTAAACCATGATCACACGGGGCAGGGGACAGACCAGCAGCACAGCGGCTGACGCGAGGATCCTACTACATGCAGCTCCGCTCTGCCCCAGTCTGCCTCCGAAAGTGACCACGAGTCTAAATGACAGCGCTCTGAGAGGAGAGATGTTGTATGAGCGCTTATATTCACGTAAACAGATGAAATAAAGTGAGAGAAGAGTGTGACAGATGCTGTATGACTGAATAAATGCGTGCACTCAGACATTAAGAGAAGCCTGTTAATGAAAGTAGGAAAATCCGCCTGGGTGCTCTGACATTCCAGTGGGTGCTTGAGCCCCGCGGCACCCATGGAATCGGCGCCTATGCAGGTGGAGACGGCGTGATCAGTTCTCTCAGTCTCGTTTGTTGTCTCGTAGGTGGAGACGGTGTGATCAGCTCCATGGCTCTCAGGATCGTGATGGGAAGCTGGTGGTTGTTCACGCTCATCGTCTGCTCCTCGTACACGGCCAACCTGGCGGCCTACCTCACCGTGTCGCGCATGGACCACCAGATACGGTAAGAAAACAGTAAACAACACAAACAGTCACTTCCACACAAAACCTGACAAAAGATTCAGACACAAGTTTGACTTTGTGGTCAGAGCGCGCTTCATGTGTGTATGAGTGAACTAGGACTGAAGTCGACCAAAGAACTTCTGGTCGACTAAAACATGTCCCATCGATCGATTAATCGACTTAAAAGGGGGCGTGGCAAAGGCTCTGAGCTAAAAGTAGAGTTGTTAAAATATGCAAATCAAAACAAAACTGGTGTCGACAAGTATTTGAACAAATGGTTAGGGTGAGGGTTAGCAAAAATTAAAAAAAATTACAGATTTTTTAGCACTAAGTTTAAAAACGGGGGTCCAATCTCGACAGAACCCGCACGAGAATACGCCGTGCATGCTGGGATAGCTGACGTCAGCTGCAGGAGCTCCACTGACCAACTTACTACTGGAGAAGAGAATGTGAAAGATGGAGTAGGAATTAGTTAAAAGATAAAATTAAAAAAAGCAAGAGAGAGGTACTGAGCGGACTTGAACGTTGGTGCAGAAAAGGCAATAGTTTTTAACCACATGCAGTTCTTGACCACTCAACTACCAGCTAAGAGTTAAGATCTAATTTTCCCGAGCTCAGAAATTATCCCAGCATGCCACTGCACGTGTGACCCTCGATGATCTTGACTCTGGCCACAGAAGGAAGGAAACAGGCTTAAAATTGGGCTAAACCTCCTGCAGTGTGGAGCCGACTTTAGCTTTAATCAGGGACATTTTACTTCATGAAATAATACGGAGAAGCCAAACTTTACATCTCTCATAAAGCAGTATTTTCCGCTCTGACAGTGTCTCTCACCTGTTCCTGCTTCTGCCTCACAATCCGTCTGTTCTTTGACCATTTATTTGTCGCGAAAAGTGGTAAAGGCCTTTGAAAGAGCAGAAACTCTGATTTGATACTGCACATGTCGGAAGTAGAGCTTAGATTCTGAACCTGAGCCCAACATCATGATTCATATACAGCAGAACTCACACTTAATAACGTCACCTTATTCATTTGTTTTGACAGAAATGACGTTGAACTTTGCTCTGTATTTGTCTCATGTTCATCGTCCTGAAAACAGAGACGTTTAGGTCCGTGACTCTGCTGCTCTGGAATGAAAAGTTTAGACCGTTTGTTTGTGTTTCATATTAGTTTACCCTCTTTTACATTTCTCTCTCTCAGACAAAACACTTTTCAGATAATGGACCGAAGCTCTCACACATTTCGATTTAAAATGATCCGAACAAACGTCTTTAGTGGCCCTTTCCCTCCTCGTCACAAACTCACGGCTCTTCTCCTCCAAAAACATAAACGTATTTCATTATTTACCTGCGTCTGAATCGAACCTGAGCCTCATTTACACAAAACACGGCTCTGAAAAACAAACAGCTTCATCTTTATTCAGTCTGTACGTCTCCGAGGAGGCTCTTTGGGAATATAAAGGTAAAAACAAACGCTGTGGTCTGGTTTTGAAGAGGCAGGACTCAAAATTCAGACTGAAATAAGAAAACATGTCTCCGGGGTTAAACGCTGCTAAAATAATTGGATTGTTCTCGAGGTGAAGTTACAGAAAGGCTGAGCTCACGTCTCAAATCATTAGAGACGGAATTCTCACGAGACTCTGAATAATGTGTTTTAAGAGTCACTGTCGGCTCAGAAACAGCAGCTCTCCAGGTGTTTGTGAGTAAAGCTGCGTTCAGACTGGACAGTGTGTGTGGTCCAGTTTCACCAAAATAACAGCCTTTATTTATGAAACTGTTGCTCTAAAGCAGGGATCATCAGTTTTAGTGGAGGGTCAGATATTTTCACAAAAACATTGCGAGGGCCAGATTTTTTTAACTCTATTTTATATTAGTTTTTTATGTTATTTTTCCCCAATTACTGACTACAATACTAGTCTACACCTCTTAAATAATAATGAATATGGTTATTTTAATCTATCCAATAATTTTTCTAATAGTTATTTGCAGGAGGTGATTTGTAAATGTTTAACAGGGTGGATGGTTATGGGGGTGGTGACTCAGAGAGGGGGGGTCTCGGGGCCCTCCCCCTGAAATGTTTTTAATAAGCGGACCACATTTCCTTTAATTTGGTGCACTTTGGGTGTCAAGTTTGGGATTTATTGTTAAATTGTATTAAACAATACTAGGGCTGGGTATTGCCAAGAGCCTTCCGATACGATATGTATCCTGATACGATACATATCCCGATACAGAGGTCACGATACGATACATATCCGATACAGAGGTCACGATACGATACATATCCCGATACAGAGGTCACGATACGATACATATCCCGATACAGAGGTCACGATACGATATGTATCCAATACAGAGGTCACGATACGATATGTATCCCAATACAGAGGTCACGATACGATACATATCCCGATGCAGAGGTCACGATACGATACATATCCCGATACATGTATATGCTGATATAATTTCCTCAATATGTCACGGATCAAGGGTCCAATGCAAAGGAATTGTGTTTTTAAACTACTCTTTATGTTACATACAAGTGTTTTACAAATAAGCTATTGCTCAGCTAAATAGTTTCAGCCTGTCCAGGTTTATAAGTGTAAATTATATAAATGTAAGTATGCCGATACGTATCCCGATACACCTTCCTGTAACGATACGCGTATTGGCAATGAGCTTGTCACGATATATCCCCGTATCAATACATTGAGTACAGCCCTAAAAAATACACACATTCATATAAATGTGATGGTTGATTATAATCCCACTGGACGGCCTGGTAAATACGTGTAACACTTTGGTTTAGCTTATTATTATCACTCACACCTTTGCAGTGTTTATTTATCCACTATTTGTATTTACTTATGGAAGCATTAACTGTCCAGGAGGGAAAAGTGCAGAGTTACAAGGTTACAAGGAGCATAAAAATGGCACTGTCTACAACACTTGAATGTTCCTGTTGCTTTCATTTAACTGTTGTTCCTTAAGTGTTGTGCAAATGTCACTTATTATGCTGTGTCTCTTATTTCTTCTTATTTATTGATTTATTTAGGGACAGCACATTTCATATAGGTCTCCTCCCAGTGGGACTTGCCCGAAACACCTCCCCGGGGAGGTGTCCAGGAGGCATCCACAGATGCCCGAGCCACCTCAACTGGCTCCTCTCGACGTGGAGGAGCAGCGGCTCTACTCCGAGTTCCTCCCGTGTGACTGAGCTTCTCACCCTGTCTCTAAGGAAGCGCTCAGCCACCCTGCGGAGGAAACTCATTTCGACCGCTTGTATTCGCGATCTTGTCCTTTTAGGTCATTACCCAAGCTCATGACCATAGGTGAGGGTTGGAACGTAGATCGACCGGTAAATCGAGAGCTTTGCCTTTCGACTCAGTTCCTTCTTCACCACAACGGTTCGATACAGCGACTGCATCACTGCAGACGCTGCACCGATCCTCCTCAGTCTCACCTCCATCCTTCCCTCACTCGTGAACAGGACCCCGAGATACTTGAACTCCTCCACTTGGGGCAAGGACTTCCACCCACCTCGAGGAAGACCAAGGACACGCTGGAGGGACTATGTCTCTCGACTGGCCTGGGAACGCCTCGGGATTCCCCAGAAGAGCTGGCGGAAATGTGTGGGGATAGGGAAGTCTGGGACTCCCTGCTCAGACTGCTGCCTCCGCGACCCGACTCTGGATGAAGCGGAAGAAAATGGATGGATGGATGGACATTTCATATAAATATCTTAAGTCAAAGTGGCTTAAGAGAGAGTTACGACTGTTAAGGACATTTGCATGTAAAAGAAGGCATTAAAGGTGTGAAAGAGAACTACAAGTTTTTCTTGTTTGTTAGCTTATTGGGGCAAGTCAAATGTATGAGTCTTTGGGGGATGATGAGTCTGATTTAATGAGTGAACATTCTAGACAGAAACTTTAGGCGAGACACAAAACTTTGACGTTCTAAAGCGTGTTGTTGATGGCTGTGTGAGAGCCTCTCATTACTCTTCAAGAAACGAAAAGCCTCCGTACGCCAGACTGGAGGCAGCGTGAGCCCGGCGTTACTGCAGTTACATGTTCTGAAACACATTATCAGAGCTCAGGATCAGAACGCTCGTCTCTTCATCTGCAGAGTTCTATTAAAACATAAATCTGCCTCATAAAGCCTCAGAGCGCTGCAGAGAGAGATTCAAACACACACAGAGTCCTCACAGATAATCATCAATAATCAGTTTAATGGAGACGAGCTTCTGCGGCTGCATCAGACTGAGAGGATTCATTCTGTGGAAACAAAAACACAGCAGTGACTTGAGCTAAAACAAGATGAACATTAAAGTCTGAACTGTGGCTCCACAAAGACTTTTTATAAAGCCTTGTTTTAAAAGACACGAGGACGTTTGAGTGTGTCTTGTGTGAGTGTTGTCAGACGTGAGGCTTAAAGGTGCAGTATGTGATCTTCACACTGCAAACACTTCTTTTTACAAGCAACAAAGTGAAACTGGAGAGGACCAATCAGAGCGCTGCATTCAGCTCCCGATCAGAACTAAAATTCTTTATTACTTAGTTCATTCAGTACTCGGTGACCTCATTTTTTTTTCACAAAGAGCTGCATTTATCAGATATACCTTTTGTGGAAAACTTCAAAGTTACATCCTCAGAAAGATCCTCTTTCACTTTCCCCTTGACTCCGCCTCTCTTAGATATTTACGTTTAAACACAGATGGAGCCAACAGCAAAGTGTCTGTTTACAAAGTTCTCCCAAACTACCACCGCCAAATCCAAACTCTGCAGTGGTGGGGAAAAGTATTTAAGAAAGTGGGCTCATAAACAGTTTTTAAAATGTAAAGAGTACAACGTAGATAATTCTTGAAAAGTGTAAGTAAAAGTAAAAAGTCACCAGATTTTTTAATACTCAAGTAAAGTATAGATACTCAGAAAAATTACTTAAAAATACTTAGTGACTTGCCACCTACTGTTTCTCTAGGACCAGGTACCTGCTTGGTCTTGGTTCTAATCAGGCCAAGCTCCAGGACTTCTCTTACAGTTTCCTTTTGTGTTTAGGACCTTACAGGACCTGTCCCAGCAGATGAAGACTCTGCTATGTTCTGACAGTTTCCTCTTGTGTTCCAGGAGCTTCCAGGACCTGTCCCAGCAGATGAAGACTCCGCTTTGTTCTGACAGGTTCCTCTTGTGTTTTAGGAGCTTCCAGGACCTGTCCCAGCAGATGGAGCTGGACTACGGCACCGTCAGAGACTCTGCGGTCTACGATTACTTCAGACACAAAGGCACAAACCCTCTGGAGCAGGACTCGGCCTACGCAGAACTGTGGAGAACTATCAGCAGGAACGAGGGCAAAGACTTCAGCGTGTCCAGCCCCTCCGAGGGCATCAAGAAGGTACAGCAAAGTCCTCTACTAGACCTGGTTTAAGTCCTCATTTGGACCTGGTTTAAGTCCTCGTTTCGACCTGGTTTAAGTCCTTGTTTGGACCTGATTTAGTCCTCTTTTAGACCTGCTTTAGTCTTCTTTACACCTGGTTTAGGTCCTCTTTTACACCTGGTTTAGTCTTTTTACTGGTTTAGTCCTCTTTACACCGTTTCCTTCTTTAGACCTGGTTTAGGTCCTCTTTTACACCTGGTTTAGTCCTTCTTTAGACCTGGTTTAGGTCCTCTTTTACACCTGGTTTAGGTCCTTGTTAGACCTGGTTTAGGTCCTCTTTTACACCTGGTTTACGTCCTCGTTTTGACTTGGTTTAGGTCCTCTTTTACACCTGGTTTAGGTCCTCTTTTACACCTGGTTTAGGTCCTCGTTTAGACCTGGTTTAGGTCCTCGTTTAGACCTGCTTCAGTCCTGACTTAGACCTGGTTTAGTCGTCTTTTAGACTTGGTTTAGGTCCTCTTTTACACCTGGTTTAGGTCCTCGTTTAGACCTGCTTCAGTCCTGACTTAGACCTGGTTTAGTCGTCTTTTAGACTTGGTTTAGTTCTGGTTTAGACCTGCTTTAATTCTTCTTTACTCCTGGTTTAGTTCTCCTATTGCTGTGATAAATCTCTAAAGATGCTAACGTTAGCTGCTTACCTTATTTGGGTTATAAAAGAGAATTATCCAGTCTGTTTGTGGTTAAGTGTAGTGTTCAAGTTAAACCAGACTTGTGTTATGATTAGTCCATAAATATGCTCGTGTCAGAAGGACTGGACCAGTATTTATTACAAAAGTTACTGCTCCCCTGTACTTTACGTGTTTTCAGGTTAAAAAGACGTCGTACGCCTTCCTGTGGGACGTGGCGGTGCTGGAGAACTCTTCTCTCACCCTGGTTCTCTTGTACTTTTCGTGTTTTCAGGTTAAAAAGACGTCGTACGCCTTCCTGTGGGACGTGGCGGTGCTGGAGTACTCTTCTCTCACCCTGGTCTCTTGTACTTTACGTGTTTTCAGGTTAAAAAGACGTCGTACGCCTTCCTGTGGGACGTGGCGGTGCTGGAGTACTCGGCTCTCACTGACGACGACTGTTCTCTGACTGTCTCTGGGACCAGCTCCAGCTCCAAAGGCTACGGCGTCGCTCTGCAGCACGGCAGCCCCTACAGAGACCTCTTCTCACAGAGGTAAGAACGCCGCTGTCGGCTCGCACAACACGCACAACAGGAGAACGCACACGCAGCCCCTACAGAGACCTCTTCTCACAGAGGTAAGAGCACTTCTGTCGACAAAAACAGGAGAACACACACGAGACAAACCACAAACCAGGTTGTAAAACTTTCTCAGACTACAGAACTGTGTAGATCCCAGAGTCCAAATGGTCTTCCTGGGCACATGGAGACAACCAGAGAAAGTGCTTTAGAGAGTCTGTTTTCTATGAGCCAGTGTAGCACCAGAGAATCACATCTGTGCACGCTTGGAGACTAGACAAAGCAGTTTGGAGCGGGCAGTCCATCTGTTATCATTCGTACTGACCCCTCCAAAGTGTCTGTGCACTTGGAGACGGCTGGACAAAGTATTTTGGGGCTTGCGGTGCGTACGCTATGTGAGGCGAGGGTACAGTGCACCGAGTGGCGGACACAGCGTACTGAAGTGGCACCTCTCGGCAGAACAGCACAGAGAGATGTAGAAAGGGTCGGGGAAGCATCAAACATGTTACAGACATTTACGCAAACGCTTTTTTGTTAAGACGAGATCTGACTTGTTTATTCTTCGACTAGTCGACTGTCTCTTACCCCTGCCGTACACTGAGTGTGATTTCGGTGCGAGGCTGGACTCGCACGACTCTCGCAAGACTTAGAAAGTGTTTAAAACTAATGTGCCCTTGTACACAGACCTCGGTGCAGTGTGACCGCATGTCCGAGAGTCGTGCGAGTGTGTGGAAAGAATTCTATTATTGTCGGAGGTAGCAGTAGTCTGATTACGAGCATTCTTGCGGTAATCCACGTGAATCCGCGCAGCTTTGGGCAATAACGGTCCGCCGTGGACTGGAGCTGGAACAAGGCACTAAGCAAGAAACTCGGACACGTCTCGGACCAAACTCACCTTAGTCTGTGTGTAGGACGCGATAAAGTAATCGCACTTGACCTTTCTAGACGATTAGTCGACTAGTCTTTGCAAACTCTACCAGTGTCATTGTGTTGATGTAACTTGACAATGTGAGTCAAAGAGAGAGAAAGAGAGAAAGCAAAAAGAAAGAGAGAGAAAAGGAAAGAGACACAAACTTTTTAGTCACACAACAGTTGTAATGACTGGCCTTGGTCTTGGTAAATGTTTAATAGTCAGGTCTGGAGGTTCAGAAAGAAGAGTTAGACTTGTTTGCATCAGTGATAAACTCATTACGACCAGCTCACTTCTGCCCCTCTGACATTTCGTGTTTAACATATTCCAACGTTACTGTCAGTCGTGGTTTATAAATGGTTGAAATCTGCTTCATGAGGGAAAAGACGTGGATTTGATTTTATGTTTGGCTGACTTTATATATGATCGATTTAGAGAACGCGGAACAATCCTTTTTGTACATTCACCTCTTTCCCAAACTGTCCAAACTCTCCCTTCTCTTCACATTTCCTGTTTTGGCTGCAGGATTATCCGACGCTCCTGTTTTGGGTTTATGGAGCGCCTCGTGGCTCCGGAAAATCAATGTTGAGCGAATGAGAATGTTCTTCATAATTGTGTTTTCATAACGAGGCTGCCTCTGGAGCCGGGCGCTCGCTGAGGGATTAATTTGGAGAAAACAAAAGAGAGATCAGACCCTGGTGGATGGCTCTGTTTACAAAGAGAGGAGAGGAGATGAAATAATGAACATAATTTATATCCGCTCCAGGGAGGCAAAGTACAACAAAGACGACTATGTTTGTCCTCAGCACTTTCACTTACGCTCACGTTCAGGTGTTTGTGATTGTCGATGATCAGCGCGGCTCTGTTAATGTAGAAATCACAATAAATGCAGGAAAATCTGACAACAAACTGCCTTCTGAGTTTGGGATTTACAGAGCCACGAAAAGACCTGAGTTTGGAGAGTTTATGGTGAATGCAGATGAGAGTTTTCTCTTCTCAAGTAAGAGCTATTTTAAAGGTTGGTTTTGAACAAGAGCGCCATCTTTGGCGTTTTGTGGCACTGCACCCACCCTCCCATCTTCAGATAAAGACGTATTTTAGGCTTAAAAGATTCTTTTGACACATCGTTATTTTCTGCTAAATGTTTTCTGAGTTAAGAAGACAAAGGCTTTTGTATGAAAAAGTAGATACTGACTATTTTATTTGTTCTTTTTGACTGACTGATCAGTTTTCAAACGCCAAAAGTTACACAAGGAATTATTATTGATAGTTTGAAGAAAAGCTTTGTTTTAGCGTGAGCGAAAGCTCAATGGCAGTATTTATCACTGATTATTTATTTTATTTTTTCATTAAACAGTCTTTACAACATTCGTCTTTTGTATAAAACCGAGAACTTTTGCTAAATAAATACAAATAATGAGAATAATCCAGTGAAGGACTAGGACCAGCTCCACTCACATTTATGAGTCTGTCTGCGCTGACAGAGGAAACCTCGGTAAGTTTACAAAACATCATGACCACATCCAGGCCATGTCGATGGCTCTTTAACGATGTCGATGGTCTACATACTGTGGCTCCATTTAGCAAAAGCGTTGCTTAACTCATCTCTGATGCTTTTGTTAACATTGCCGTGCTCAGCTTGGTGTTGATGTAAACACGTTTGACTTTAAGGTGGTATTTCAAGCTTGTGCTTCGGTGAAAGGAGAATTCATCATTGTAATAATTGCACACAACCTTCGTTTTATCTAGAGTCTCGTCGGGTTTTTTTGAACAGAAATGTTCCTCCGAGCCGAGCACCAGTCCGAGTCTCTTTACTCCGCGTATGCATTCACCTGAGCTACACCTGAACCTACGCCGCCGACTTCCAGGTATCCCTCCGCGCAGTACGCGCTCCCTCCGCGCAGTACGCGCTTCCTCCGTACTGAGCCGGTCAAATTAAATAGTGTGATTAATCTGCGATAATCCATGATTAATGCGTTCACTTTTTATGATTAATCACATGATTAACGCGTTTACTTTGACAGCCTTACAAAGAAATAAAGAATAGTATTGTAAAGTATGCATTTAGTTCATGTATTCAGTCTCATGACAAAGAGAGCTGTAATGTTACATTTAGTGTTTGCAAATATTCTGAAAAAGCTTTAACCTGATAACATCCTGTTCATTGGTGTCTGTGCACAATCGTTTGGCATACCCAAATGATATTGCTTATTAAAAGAAGAGATAACAGTCCACATGCTGATGTGATACATCATTTTAAAGTTCAGGCCTTCTAGTTTCTGGAGATATGCACATAAAAGCTGTCAGTGCTTAAAACAAATTGACTATACAAGCTCAAAAACTTAAAAAATTGATTTTTTTTTATCCTCGCCTAAATATTTTCAATTTCTAGAGGCCCTAGGACAGATATACTTCATTATATGTTTCTGACATGCACCACATTAGATGTTTATCTTGTTGACAACAACTGTGTAAAGTTTCAGACATCCAGCAATAAGTATTTTGAAGATTTTGGTCATTTTCTATAAAAAGGTAAATTCGGAACAAGCTATCCAAATATGTGCCAAATGTGCCAAAGTGTCTTACAAGAATTTTAGCTCACAAATGACCATAAAACATGCATTTTCATGTTCTGATTGCTTCAATTTCCCTTCAAGCTGATGTTTTACAACTTTTCTAAAAAAAAATTTTTTTTTGCTATGTGGTCATGAATTTTCCATTATACAGCAGACTGGAGTAATATGTATACACATTTTATTATGATCTTGGCAAAAAAAACAAAGTGCAATAGCTCAAAGTAACAGTCAAAGCAGACCATTTTATGTTTTAGTGAGACGCAAAATCTAGAGAACAAATGATATAAATCAGAACTTCTATATTAGTGACAAGCCTAATGTATAATATTGTGCAAGAATCATGTCAGTAAAAAACAGTTCCACATGAAATCCATTGGACAAGCAGCTCACATTACCGGTCCTCTTCATCAGCCCTGGTCTAAGTCCTCTTCATCAGCTCCATCTGTCACTGATGATCATGAACATGATCTCCAACTGGGACAGGTCACTGGGAAAAAACAGCACTCTTAGTACATTTGTTATTCGTTTACCATAATAATAATAATAATAATAATAATAATAATAATAATAATGATAATAAAGCTTGTATTGTATAATGTTTTTATTTTATTTTATTTCATTTTATTTAGTAAGTCAGTCCTATAAAAGTTTACTTTTCAGCAAAAGTATAGTTCATATTTATTTAGCATCATAATTATTATGCACACAGAAGTCATACAACAATGATTATAAAATAACGTGTCATAAATATATTGTTTCTAAAGTAAAAACATTTGAAATACTCACAAGTCAAAGTAGCCTGGTGTTTTCTTCTTATTCTCTCGTCTGAATCACTTCTCGTAATAAATATATCCAGAACAAAGGCGTGAGACTTGTCTTAAGACACACTCTCTGTCTCTGTCTTGCTTTTAGAGCAGTATCTTTCAGTAAAAAAGCCCCAAAAGCTGAAAAACTCCGGTAAAACGAGCTCCGTAAAAATCCTCTGTCTGCGCCATCTTGGATTTTACCATACCTCCGCGCATTACGCACAGGATTTGCGGAGCACCGTTTGGTGCCGATATCTCATCCAACCCACCGTTGTAAAGCGGAAGGTTTGCCCTGCACGATTTAGTTAGTGTTTACGGTAAATTTTGTGACGTATTTTACGTCATCGTTGGCCAAACACAAGGAGCGGTGCGTAAAGATGACGTAGCATGAGAGCGTTTGTTGTGTTCAAAGGGACGTACCAGACGAACGCGGCGGCATAGAAGCATGTATCTGGTCTCGTTTTGTAGCTAAGAATGAGAGGAAAAGAATGACACCAAACATGGCCCCTTCCCGCAAAAGGGAAACGCTTTTATTACCCGGAGAAAAGTTGCAATGTTTAGTTTTATGGACTTTTTTACAGAAGAGAAACACTGTTTGCTGGATTATTTCTTCCGGAGGATTTACTTTTGGGAAAATACAAGTGGGTATTGTTTTTCTGCCAGCTATCACGGACTAAATGAGTGCAGTTGACTGTGGATTGACTCAGACCAAGTATGGAAAAATCATCATAAAGGTAAGATTTGCGATAATCTCAAGTTGAATATGATGGCGGATTATTAGTTATTTCTTGATGGAGTTGATTGTCACATGAAAACAAATTATATAGCCGGTTTGTTGAGAAATTAAGCTTTACAATGATGTCTAACTTGCCGTGCTTGCTTAAAAAATAGGCGTGCCTGTGAAACGGGAACGTGTAAAAGAGCAAAAACGAGCGGGCGAGTCCGGCCGGCAATAAAGGTTTTAAAAATGAAACAACAATGTTTTGTCTTAAGGGCGGCTTCTTTCTTTCAAATTAATAATCTCCATTCTCCTGCTATGTTTAAACACATCCTCTGCATCTCTAATTTCTGATGCGTGATGCATTCACTTGAGCTACACGGTGTATATGCGCCGCCGCCTTCCGAGCCTGATCTCACAGTAAAGCGTACATTTACCACGACATAACGCAACATGTAAATTAGCTATGATTAGCACGAGTTTACGGCTCTTTTGCATAATTATAGACGTGTCACAGCCCCAGTTAATTTCTATGGTGGTTGTTAAGACGTGTTCTTATTTATGAATATTAACAAAATCCTGATTGTAATCTTAACCTGCCCCAAGCCCCAGACCTAAACTTACACATTTTAGTAACTTTATGCCTAAACTTACCCGTTTCACATGAAGAAAACGTCCTCATGTGGCTTCAACCAAACTCGTGTCATTTTTACTCTTTTTCATATCGTGCTAAATGCACGGCGTAACATAAGTACTAAAAACAGCTGTGAACTCGTGCTCAGAATACGCTGTTTTTGTGTCGTGGTAAAAGTACGCCCTCTAGTGACACTGTGTTGGCCTTCCAGGTATCCCTCCGCGCTAAAGCACGTACTGAGCAGTTAAATTAAATAGTGTGAGTAATCTGCAATAATCGATGATTAATGCGTTAATTTTTTATGATTAATCACATGATTAATATGTTAACTTTAACAGCCTTACAAAGAAATAAAGAATAGTATTGTAAAGTATGCATTTAGTTCATGAAAAATACAGCTGGAATGTAACATTTAGTGTTTGCAAATATTGTGAAAAAGCTTTAAAAATGAAATACTTTATCGTTTAACAATGTAACAATCTAAATCTTTTGTCTTTAGGGCGGCTTCTTTCTTTCAAATTAACATATTATCGGCTAAAAAAATAACCTCCTTTATCCTGCTGTCTTTAAAAACATCCTCTGCATCTCTAATTTCTCCCAAACTCGGAGCCTTTCCTTCTAAATCTTCTCTCGTTAGCGTTGGCGTGACCTTTAGCTTGTTTTCTCTCCACACAACTCGTTTGTTTGAGTTATGGACTTCATTAAAGCCAAAATAATCAGCGCTTTCCGGGCGTAAAACTGCAGCTTAATTTACAGTTTTAATCAAACTATCCGCGTGGAAAAAACCCAGTGAAGGTCGCTCACAAAAGCCCCAGAACCGAGCCAAAGTCTGGACTAAATGTGAGCTGCGTTAGCGCTAATGCTACGACCGGGGACAGAGAATTAGCTCAGAACAAAGGGTTTTAAATGTTCCTCTAAACGCCCAGAGTCGAGCCGTTTTTAACGTTTGGAGACGGAGAATTAAAGGTGAATAAACAAAAAAGAGATTAATGAAGCAGGACGTGGAAGCGCCGCCGGGAGGAGCAGTGCTGGGGCAAAGCATCGTGGGAAATGTGGTCAGGAGGAGAGATTTTAAAAGAATGAAACTGAACTACAGAAGAGCAGAGCAGAACACTTGTCCAAAGACTTTAGAATACAGTCCGCGTGTTTAGGTGTAAATACAGGTAAGTACCAAGTATTAAAGGTGTAAGTACAGAGAAACAAAAATAATTGCATTGTAACTACTGGAGAATGCAACAGAGAAATAAAGGTTTACTACTTGTAATAAAGGACTAAAACATTTTAAATAATGAATAATGTAATAAAGGATAATGAAGCTTTATTCCTGCATTTAAGGTGTAACAACTGTGCCAAGTGTAACACGTGAAATACAGATGTACTGGTTGGAAATGGGTAATTATGACAAATAACTCAATTATATTAGCTGTATTTATATTATATATTACCAAATGTACAGGTCTTTTCTAAGATGTATATGGACAAACATTTAGTTGTTGAATGTTTACTGAAAAAAACAAAACAAAAATACATTTTAAAGACAATGTTAATACACTGCAGTACAATTTAAAAACACAGGAAAGTGGGCTGTATTCTAAAGTGGAACAGCGCTGGTTATTCCTGCATTTGACAGAAAACACAAAGAACACCCTTAATCAAGGTGAAAGAAACAGCAAGAGGCAGAAACTTTTATTTCACTCTATATGTCTTTGTTACGATATGTTACCTGTAGTTTCTTTCACCTTGATTGGGGGTGGTATTTGTGATTTCTGTCAAACTTAAAACTTAAGGTTTATTAAGGACAATAATTACATTAAGCACAGTGGCAGAGATGTTTGTACCAGATTCTTGTTTACAGCTAATTTCCATCTGTAGTCCTGGGGAGGGGAGAGGGAGGCACATTGGACATGTTTTTAGTTGTAGGAGGAAACCGGAGTACCCGGAGGAAACCTACGCAGACACGGGGAGAACATGCAAACTCCACATAGAAAGGCCCCGAACCCAGGACCTTCTTGATATGAGGCCAGAGCACTAATCGCTGCGCCACCGTGTCGCCCTTAAATCAAATGCAGGAATAACCAGTGGTGTTCCACTTTAGAAAACAGCCCTCTTTCCTGTGTTATTAAACTGTAGTGCAGTGTATTTACATTGTTTTTAAAGTGTATTTTTGTTTTGTTTCTTTCAGTAAACGCTCAACAACTTGACACCGTTGTATTGTCTTGTCAACTAAATGTTTTCCATATTAATCTAGACTTGTACATGAATGCATTTGGTAAGGTATAAATACAGCTAATATAATTGAGTTATTTGTCATAATTACCCATTTCGCACTTCATTACCCTTTATTACATTTGTTACTGTTTAAAATGTTTTAGTCCTTTATTACAAGTAGTAAACCTTTGTTACATTCTCCAGTAGTTCTTGTTTCCTTGTACTTACACTTTTACTATTTGGTAATTACCTGTATTTACACCTAAACACATAGACTGTATTCTAAAGCGTACCGGAGGTTGTTCTGATGATCACATTTTGACTCTGCAGTGGTAGTTCTTGTGGTAAATATTTCTTGAAGTTGTAAATTATGAAGAAATTGATCTGTTTAATTAACATCTGTGTCAATGAAGTAAATTTGTGCCCAGACTGACCAATGTGTCAGACAATGAGACAGAGTTCATTGTTGTTTGCTACGCCTGAACACGATGGGTTTAACTCACACTGGACTAAAGAACCACGGGCAGCAGACCCCGCCCTCTCTCTAGTTATTTGAAAAACTCAATGATCTGTACCGTGTTTGCTAGGTAACAGCTGTGGAATGGAGCTTAAATGTTGTAATTGAGAGACAGCAGAGTTTGTGAGGCTGCAGTGGTGTCCACAGGCACACCTCAGGGATGTGTCTTTTCTCCTCTTTTGTTCATCTTGTTCGCAGTACTTTTACTCACAAAAAACAATACAATAAATTGCTTTTTTTTTTCCTACTAATGATTGCATTTTTTTAAACAAAGATTTTAGAATAAAACTTCAATGAAAAAAAATATTTTTTTTTTTCAAATTATTTTTACATTGCAGTCAGCTTCATTCTGAATTGAAAAGACAACAATTCGTCCGAAAGCTGCTGCACTGTGCTTATTCCACAAGTGATCAGAGTTTGTGAAATGATGTGAGTTCTTTTGCAGACTTTGCATTTAGTTACTTCAGACATTTCAGCAGGACTGAAACAAAAAAAAGTTTATTAACATGAAAACCAAGATCAAATGAGAACCTTTATGTTTGTTACTTTGCATCAGTGAAAGTCTCCACTGCAGAGACGACCAGAGGAGCAGAGTTTGAGCCTTTATCATTTAAACAGGGACTGAAAAATGGAAAGAGTTTCTCTGTGAAGCTGCAGCCGGTGAAGGAGAAGAGAAGATCTGCAGAATCTGTGTCATAAAAGGAGACCAGACCCTCATCATAGTCCACAAACACACCCACCTTCTGAGGAGCTGCAGATGGAAACAGACGGACAAGTGAGTCTGCACAAGCTCTGTACTCATCTTTGTTTCTCAACGCAATGCACCAAAATCCATTTTTAGGACTTGCAGTGATCTTTCCCTTCCTGTGGACAGATTTTTGAGACACTCCTAAATCCCAGTCTGTTTTCTCTTTGACCTGAACCTCAAAGTAAAACCTGCCTGAAGAGAAACTCTGCTTTCCCAGAACAACAGCACAATAATCAAACCTCAGAGGAGAATCTGGGAGCTGCTTCCTCACATCAGTGTGATGAACCTGTTTGAGATCTTCAGACAGAACGAGCCATGGATGAGCAGTGTCTGGATCCAGAGTCACGTCCACCTCAAACTTCTGCTTTCTCCTCAGCTCAACTTTGTTAGACTCTGGGACCAGTTGTCGACACAGTTTGTTAAACTGGTCAGAGAGCTCCTTGTGCAGCTCAGCCGCTTCGTCCAGAGACAACAAATCATGGGTCTTGTGCTCTAAAAGGCCACACAGAGTACAAATGCAGCTCTGGTCAGTGTCACAGAAGAGCTCCAGGGGGCGCTGGTGTTTGGGACACAGCCTGTCCTCCAGGTTCTCCACAGGCTCCATCAGCTGGTGTCTTTTCAGCCCAGAGACTGTGAGATGAGGCTGGAGGTGGGTCTCACAGAACGAGGACAGACAGACCAGGCAGGACTTCAGGGCCTTGAGTTTGGGCTCAGAGCACACGTCACACTGGACCTCTGCAAACGTGGGCATTTCCTCCATAGATCTGCTCTTGTTCTTCTCCAGTTTTCTCTGTGACACCAGCTCACGCAGCAGTGTGTTGACACTGAGCTCAGGTCTTGTGGAATAGTTCCTTTTACACAGGGGACATGTGCAGAGTCCAGCAGTGTCCCAGGCCTCACAGATGCAGCGTTTGCAGAAGTTGTGTCCACATGGAGTGGACACTGGCTCAGAGAACACCTCCAGACAGATGGAGCACAGGAGCGTCTCCTCAGAGCTGCTTTCACTGGTGGACCACATCTCTGAAACACAAACACATCACACTTAAGGCCTATACATACTTCATAAGAAGTTAGGTAACTCTTCTTATACAGAGGGACCACTCCAGTCTGCCAGTCCAGAGGTACAGTCCCAGTTTGCCACACAATATTTCAGAGACGTGTCAGCCAAGACAGTCCCACAACATCCAGAGACTTGAGATACTCAGGTTGGATCTCATCCACACTTGCCACTGAGGATCTTCAACAACCTCAGTGTCTTCAGTGATGGTTGAAACTCCTTCTAAGTCGTTAGTCTCTGCTTTTTCTTCAGAAGATGTGGCAATGGGATGGAGGAGGTCCTCAGAGTATTCCTTCCACTGTCCGACAACATCCCCAGTTGACTTCAAGAGCTCTCCACCTGCACTGTAAACTGTGTTGGTGAAGCACTGTTTTCATCTCCTGAGGCGCCGAACGGTTTGCCAGAATTTCTTTGAGGCTGACCGATAGACCTTTCTCATAGTCATTCCTCCCAGCCCCGCGTTTTTGTTTTTGCCTCTGCAACTGCACAAGCTGTGGTGCGCTTGGCCTGCTGATACCAGGAGAACTACAGGCCAACAGAACCTGAAAGCACTTCTTCTTCAGAGACACTGGTGGTTGAGAACATGGTCCACTCAGACTCAATGTCTCCAGTCTCACCCTGGAGCTGGGAGATGCTCTCCCGGAGGTGTGAGGTGAAGACTCGTCTCACAGAGGGATCTGCAAGATGTTCCCAACAAGCCCTCACGATACACTTGTCTGCCAGGTCTGTCTGGCTTCCTCCTCTGCAGAGGATCCAACTCACCACCAGGTGGTGATCAGTTGACACTCTTAACCCGAGTGTCCAAAACACCGAGGTCGGTGGTCCGATGACAGGACAACATCATTGACCTCCGACCTCATGTTTCCTGGTGCCATTGATGGACACCTTGTGTTGGAACATTGTGTTTGTTTTGGACAAACTGGTTCTTCCCAATCACCCCTCTCCAGGTGTCTCTGGCATTGCCCACATGGGCGTTGAAGTCCCCCAGTAGAACTATGGAGTCCCGGTCGGTGCACTATCCGGTACTTGTCCAGGGACTCCAAGAAGGTCGGGTACTCTGCTCTATTGTTTGGCCCATAGACTGACACAACAGTGACAGACTTGTCTCCGACTCAAAGGCGCAGGGACGTGACGCTCTCGTCCACTGGGGTGAACTCCAACACATGGCGGCTGAGCTGTGGGGCTATGAGCAGTTTGCCGCCTCTCGGCCTGGATATCACCAGAGAAGTGGAGCGTCCAGCCCCTCTCCAGGAGTTGGGTTCCAGAGCCCGAGCTGTGCGTGGAGGTGAGGCCGACCGCCTTCTTGTCCGCTTTAGTGTTATAAATCTTCTCTTTTGAACATCTGTCTCTTTATTAAGTCGAGTCCACATCACTTTATCTGTGAACTCTGCTTTTCTGCTCATTTTCTGTCGCATTTTATCACCAAAACTACTTCCTCCTTTGTTTGTTTTCCACTGATTCTGACTCTGACGGTCAAACCTGTTCTGCCTCTCACTTTCCAAACACAAACTGGACGTGGGTTTAGACTTTGGGCTGTGACTCTGTGTTAAAGCGTCTCAGTTTATACAACACGTGAACCAGAAGGATTTAAGACAACCAAAGTAACACTCACCTGTGACTGCTGAGGGTTTGAATCTGCCAGGAGCCTTTGAGCAAACGCAGACTGACGTTTCCTGGAGCAGCAGAGGGAGCGGCCACAGTCACGAGTCGGCTCAGGGCAAAAGGACAAACAGGTTTTACCAGTCGTTGTGTAAGTTTGAGTCTCTCTCGTCTCTCTCTCCCTCTTTCTCTCTCTCTCTCCTCTCTCTCTCTCTCCCTCTCTCTTTAGTCTCTCCTCCCCCTCTCTTCTCTCTCTCTCCCTTTCTCTTTCCCTCCTCTCCCTCCTTTCCCTCTCCCTCTCTCTCTCCCTCTCTCTTTCCCTCTCCCTCTCTCTCTCTCTCTCCCTCTCTCTTTAGTCTCTCCTCTCCTCCCCCTCTCTTCTCTTCTCTCTCCCTCCTCTCTCTCTCCCTCTCTCTTTAGTTTCTCTTCCTTCCTCTCCCTCCTTTCCCTCTCCCTCTTTCTCTCTCTCTCTCTCTCCCTCGCTCTCTTTAGTTTCTCTTTCTCTCTCCCTCCTCTCCCTCCTTTCCCTCTCCTTCTCTCTCTATCCCTCTCTCCCTCTCTCTTTAGTTTCTCTCTCTCCTCCCTCCTTTCCCTCTCCCTCTCTCTCCTTCTCTCCCCCTCTCTCTCTAGTTTCTCTCTTTCTCCCTCTCTTCTCCTCCCCTTCTCTTTAGTTTCTCTCTCTTCTCTCTCTCTCTCTTCCCTCTCTCTCTTCTCTTCTTTCTCACCTCTCTCCTCTCCCTATTTTTTTCTCTTCTCTCTCTCTTCTCTCTCTCTCTCTCTCTCCTTGCTTCTCTCTCTCCCTTTCTCTCTCTCTCTCCTCTCTTTCTCTCTCCCTCTCTCTTCTCTTCTCTCTCTCTCCTCTCACTTTCCAAACACAAACTGGACGTGGGTTTAGACTTTGGGCTGTGACTCTGTGTTAAAGTGTCTCAGTTTAACTACAACACGTGAACGACCAAAGTAACACTCACCTGTGACTGCTGAGGGTTTGAATCTGCTGAGGAGCCTTTGAGCAAACGCAGACTGACGTTTCCTGGAGCAGCAGAGGAGCGGCCGCAGTCACGAGTCGGCTCAGGGCAAAAGGACAAACAGGTTTTACCAGTCGTTGCATAAGTTTGATTCTTGTTTTGATCGTGTGACGTCGACAGAGCTGCGTAAGTCCCAGTGTCTCCAAGCTGCATCTAAAACAACTCATTTAAAGGAAGAAAAGAAACGGCTCTTTGGTGCCAATGCCAAGTAAATAAAAGTACTTAAGCTACCTAGGCTCATCTGACGTTGCTTAAAACATGCACACTGATCTTTTGTTTATCACAGGTTTAGTTAAATAATAGAGATGTGTCAACCCTCATTGACTTGAAATGTCTCAATCGTCAAAAACATTGTCCAGGTGACAACTTTGAAACCTTTGTACTGTATTATTCCTGGACGAATGAGGGATTACCCCAACTACAGTTAAAGTGAGACTAAACACGCGGTTAGAAAGTTACTCCGCCCACAACCGCTCTCCAAACAGACTCGTAAAAGTGGTAGAAGCCCAGTGAGTGTGAACAGACACGATGGACAGTGAGCTGGGCGAGTGATGTTGAAGTGGTCCTGACGGTTCAATCTTTATTCATACAGACTTCTATTCCGAAAGACTGTTTTTCTGAAAGCGCTCTAGTTAGACAGACTTGTGTTCTGATACTTTTTGGTCTCACTATTCCTACAGAGAGAGAAAGAAGAGAGAATGGGAGAGAGAGAGAGAAAGAAGTGAGAAAGAAGTGTTGTGTGATGTGCGCCAATCAAGGCCCGATATAACTCAACCTTCCCTCAGAAACACACACTTTTCTTTTTAGATTTACGTTGCTTTTGAGTTGAACTTCTCAGCAATCCTTTGTTTTTCGTTGAGGCACTTTATCTAGTTTATTATTACAAACCTAAAGTTTAAATATGTTGCTTGTAATTCGTTGGATATCGTATAAATAAGTTAATTTCTCAGACGCTCACCGCACAGTCATTCTGGAGCTGTTCCCCACTCTTCTTCTTCTTCTTCTTCTCGTCTTCTCTCTCTTACTTTGTTTTCTCACTCTTCTCCTCCTGTTCCCATCAGGTTCCTAGAGTTGTCTCTCTCTCACTCTTCTTTCTCTCTCCTCTCGTCAGGATCTTGGAGCTGCGGGAGCGCGGCGACCTGGACGTCCTGAAGCAGAAGTGATAGCCTCGTTCTCTCTCTCACTCTTCTTCTTCTCTCTTCTCGTCAGGATCCTGGAGCTGCAGGAGCGCGGCGACCTGGACGTCCTGAAGCAGAAGTGGTGGCCTCGTTCTCTCTCTCACTCTTCTTCTTCTCCTCTTCCTCCTCAGGATCCTGGAGCTGCAGGAGCGTGGCGACCTGGACGTCCTGAAGCAGAAGTGGTGGCCTCGTTCTCTCTCTCACTCTTCTTCTTCTTCTCTCTGTTTCTCGTCAGGATCCTGGAGCTGCAGGAGCGAGGCGACCTGGACGTCCTGAAGCAGAAGTGGTGGCCTCGTTCCGGTCGCTGTGACTTGTCTCTGTCGGGGACTCATCCCGTCGGGCGCTCGCTCAAACTGCACAGCTTCACCGGAGTGTTCTGCATCCTGGCGGGCCGGCCTGCTGCTCGCCTGCATTGTCGCCGCCCTGGAGGCCTGGTGGAGGAGCTACAGCTGCAGAGGCCCCGCCCACAAAGAGGTGACTAACCACTCTGCCACCGGCTGCACTCGTTACACAAAGTGACTTCTTTAAGAGTTTAGTCTTTAGAGGACACAGCTCATGCATTAAACATTCTTAGTCTGGGTCACTTGTCAGTCCAGTCCAGACCAGACCTGGGCAAACTGCGGCCCGGGGGCCAAATGCAGCCCGCGATCTTTTTCAAACAGGCCCCTGGCAGGTTTTTGAGAAACAGAAATGCAAAATGAAGTTTAAAGGTGCACTGCACAACCCAAAAAAACTTGAATAAATGCATATTTTTGTCATTTAGATGCCTTTGTTACACTAAATAATTAATCAAAATCTGAGTTTTTCCTTCAAGAGGGCTGGCAGCCACAACATAGTCTAATATTTGGCCCGAACATGTTTCCACAGAAAAGTGGTTTCTTTAGCAGATTTTTTCCATATTATGGCATAAAATGTATTCATCTCCATTTAGAAAGTCACAAAGAATAGCTTTAGCATTCTAATTCTACCAAATTAGGTAGATGACTTTTCCCTCTCAGAAAGTTACACAGTGCACCTTTAAAGGGGCTGTACTGTGTAAGATTGAGAGGAATTTTAATGATCACATATAGTCCACAAACATTTAAATCATATTTATTCTTTACAACATGAATACTTAAGAGACACTGTTAACCAATCCACATCAACTGTGATACATTATACGTATTTGAAATGTTTTATTACGGCCGGAATATGGATCATTGACGGTAGATGGCAGCAGGGTAAATAGGCAGAATGCATGTGAAAGGCTCCCTCTGGTGTTCAAAAGTGGAAATTACTTGATCACTGTGTTTGTTTGTTTTTCTACATAGTAGCCCCTTTAAGTGACAAAAAAACTTGGGCTATGACAATAAACTTTGTAACATTTCGAGAACGTTTAGGATAAAGTCAAAGCCATAAAAAGATAATTTTTCAACATTAACCTTGAAGCTTTACGAGATTAAAATAGTAATTTTTGATGATGAAACATGTTATAGATAAATCTAATGTGTGTTTTTATGCAAAATTTTAACTCGTCCAAGTTCTGACAATATTTAGTTTTTATTTCTCGTAAAATTAAGATTAAGCTAATAATTTTATGAAAATAAAGTTGAAGCTTTATGTGTTTAGTCACTCTTTGATAATTAAACTTAATTGCACTAGGTATAAGAAACTAGAGAGCAATTTACATTCTGTTCACTGATAGGAAGAACACGCCTCAGAGTAGAGCTCCAGAGGACGCTTACTTGTTGTTATAATAGGTATTCTGGGTGCCACCGCCTTAAGTTATTAACAGATGTCTCACAACACTTTGTTTATTGTCCGTTATGACAACAGGCATACCAAGACACATCTGATAATAGAACTTCACCACGTTAAACATAAACAGTCTAAGCGTTCTCACTGGGCGGCCAAGTTTTTGAGGACCACACAACTGAGCGTAACACATCTGCTGTACGCTTTTAGTACTGTATGTAATGACTTGGCGTAGACTTATTACACAATGTAAGACTGTATGTGAAATGCAAAGCTAAACCTACGATGTGAAAGCCTTTGCAGCAGTACCAAAACAACAAATGACTAGAGAACTGCTAAACATAATGCGCAGTTCCCCATGTGCCTTGAGTGCGCGAAATCCTTACTTAGTACGACAAGGCTTCGAATATTTCCTGGTCTGTCCTCCATCTGCCTTAAGTTCTGCTTACTGTCATTTCTTCTCTCTCCATAGTGTTGTCTCCTTTGTTTCTATCATCAGCGGCAGACCACTCTCACCAACCTTCTCCATTCTTCCTGCTTTATTTTGCTTTAATTCACTCTCTGACAAGGGAAGTAATGCGTTTATGTCAGCGAGGCGTCTGCAGTGGTAAACAGATGGCGCAATAACCATAGGGAAAACCAGAGAGAATAAAGAATAATTGGAGGTTTTAAATAAGGAAATGTAGATTCTGTGACTTTTTGGGGATTGTAATTCCTGGTTAAATGACCACATGAGATGGAAACTTGTAGAGTCAAATGAATGATTGCTTTTTTAGTTCAAGTGAAGTTTCGTGAACGTTAATTTGAAGGACAAGGTAAGGCTCAACTCTGTTGTCAGCTTTAAAGCAGATGTGGTAGGGAAGCTTGAGTTTCAGCCTGTAAGTTTTTTATTCTTCACTGCGAAACTGTTTCAAGGCAAAACATCTGAACAGTTCCAACACAAACAGATCCCAGCCTCTGTAAGAACACAGCTTTTCTCCTGCATAATTTAACACCTAAACACGTGAAGTTCTACAGAAACTTTTATTCCACAGCAGCAGCGTCTGTTCTCTGAGTCTCTGCGGTGACGAGTTTAAATCCCACTGAGACACACACACACTGGCAGGGACTGTCTCCGGTCTGGACTGGAGAAAAGACAGATGTGTACACGTGACTTCGGTTTGTGCATCGAGCTCAAAGTGTAAAAGACAAAAAGAACAGAGACAAACAGCTGTAGTTTGAGTGTCTGCGCTTTAATGTGACTGTAAATGTAAATAATCCGACTGTGAAAACGTGAGTGAACAGTGCCTCCAAGTGGTCAGAGGCGGCTATTACACTTGTTGTCTACATTAAAGTGATTCTAAGGCCATTTGAAACAGAGCTGTAAGTCAGGAGGCAGGTGAAAGGAGGGGCTGAGGAGCAGTGTGATTGGGTAATGTCACATATAAATATAGAAAGAAAGTACACTGTAAAAAGTAACAGGGCAGTTTCGCTTCTCAAAGTTTTATGTCGATTAAACTTGTATGTGAGAGTCTGTTTTTCTCTCTCTCTTTTTCACCTTTCCACCTTCTCTATCCTTCTCCTGTCTTCCTCTCTCTCTCTCTTTCCTCTTTCTGTTTTTCCTCTCTTTATCTCTCTCTTTTTACTCCTCTTCTTTCCACTTTTTCACACCTCTCCTCTTGCTTCTCCTCTCCCTCCTCTTCTCTTCCTCTCACATCTCTCTTCTTTCTTCTTTCTTTCCTTTCTCTCTCTCTCCCTCTTTTTCTCTCTCTTTCTCTCTCTTTTCTCTGCCTATCTTCTCCTCCTTTCTTTCTCTCTCTCCACTCTCTCTTCCTCTCCTTCTTCTCCTTTTCTCTTTCTCCCTTTAATTTTCCTCTCCCCATCTCTCTCCCTCTTTTCTCTCTCCTTCCTCTCCTCTACTTCTTTTCTCTCTTTCTCTCTCTCCCTCTGTCTCTCTCTCTCCCTCTGTCTCTCTCCCTCTCTCTTTTCTCTCTCTCTCTTCTCTCTCCCTCTTTTCTCTCTCCTTCCCTCCTCTCTCTCTCTACTCTTTTCTCTCTTTCCTCTCTCTCCCTTCCCTCTCTCTTTCTCTCTCTCTCTTCTCTCTCCCTCTCTCTTTCTCTCTTTTCTCTTTGATTTTGTCCAGTGTGCACATTCTCTCTCCAAAAACAGATTCATCTCACGGGACGTCCTGCTAAAATAAAGATTACATTTATTGTCAGACTGAAAACATAAGTCTCCATTACCTCTCATGCATTTTGGCCACTCACTGCTGACGCTCAGACCGCTGTGACGTCATCTGCAGAACCTGTTTTGAGTCGACGGTTAAAGGAGAGAGAGAGAGAGAGAGAGAGAGAGAGAGAGCAAGACAAGAGGTGAGAGAAAAATTGGAAAGGAAGAAGGAGAGAGAGAGAAGCAAACAAGAGGAACAGGGAGAAGAGAGGAAAAGAAGAGGAGAGAAAGTTGGAGGGGAGAGAGAGAGACCGAGAGCAGAAAGAGAGCGCAAAGGAGAGAAGCAAAAAGAGAGAGAGGAGAGAGAGGGAAAATAGAAAGGAGGAATAGTTGGGAGAGAAACAGAGAGAGGAAAATGAGTTGGGGAGAAAGAAAGAGACAAAGAGGAGAAGGACAGAAGTGAGAGAAAAGTGCAAAGGAGAGGAGGAAAAACAGAATGAGGGGAGAGAGAAAAGAGCGAGAGAAATGAGAGAAAGAAAAGACAGAGAAAGAAAAAAGAGAGAAGAGAGGGAGAGAGCAAAAAGAGGTGAAAGAGAGATAGAGGAGAGAGAGAGTAGAAAACAAAGAGGAAAAAGAGTTGGGGAGAAAGAAAAAGTGGAAAGGAGAGAGAGAAAGAGAGAGAGAAGAGAGGAAAAAGAGAGGAGAGAAAGTTGGAGGGGAGAGAGAGACATAGAGCAGAAAGAGAGAGAGGAGAGAGAGGGAAAACAGAAAGGAGAAATAGTTGGGAGAGGAACAGGGAGAAGGAGCGGGCAAGAGGAAAAGGTGAGAGAGAGAGAGAGAGAGAGAGAGGAAAAAGAGTTGGGGAGAGAGAGAAAGAGAAAAGAGAGAGAGAGAGAAAAAAAGAGAGAGGAAAGAGAGAGAGAGAGAGGTTGTTGACAGTTAAATCTATCTTTTGTGTGAATATCTGACACATGAAACAGAGAATTACAGCCTCTACATCACTGTTGTGTTCACCGTAACCTCATGTTTCCTAACGAGCTCATACTAACGAGCTCACACTAACACTCACACTAACGAGGTCGTGAAGCGGTTCCCAACGAGGTCGTGGAATAAAAGAGAAAAGACACAAGAGCGATTTGAAAAGCTTTCGACTCAAAAGAGAGAAAGACGAAGAACAGAGAGAAGATCTAAACTGGTGCTGAACCGGGATTAAACTGGATTAAGTTTGGATCAAAGACGAGGATTAAAACGAAGCTTTATGTTGTGCTTTTAACTCAGTTTAATGAATAAAGAGAGTGAACGAAGCTGCAGAGAGGCGTACCAGAGAGACTTTTTAACAACAATCTTTATATCACTGTAAAAAAGCATGATCAAATAAGTTCATTTAACTTTTGTTGATTTAAACTGATAATGTTGTCAAAGAAAGAGAGAGGGAGAGTAGAGAGAGAAAGAGAGAGAGAGAGAGAGAGAGCAAAGAGAGAGAGGGAGAGGGAGGGAGAGAAAAGGAGAGAGAGAGAGAGAGAGGAAGAGGAGAGAGAGAAAGGAAGAGAGAGAGATAAAGGAGAGAGAGAGAAGAGAGAGAGGGAGAGGAGAGAGAGAAAGGGAGAGAGAGAGATATAAAGGAGAGAGAGAAGAAGAGAGAGAGAGAGGGAAGAGGAGGAGAGAAAGGGAGAGAGAGAAAGAGAGAGAAAGAGATTAAAAGGAGAGAAGGGAGAGGAGAGAGAAAGGAGAGAGGAGAGAGGAGAAGAGAGAGGGAGAGCGAGAGAGAAGAAAGAGAGAGATAAAGGAGAGAAGAAGAAGAGAGAGAGGAGGAGAGAGAGGAGAGAGAGAAAGGGAGAGAGAGAAAGAGAGAGAGGAGAGAGAAGAGGGAGAGAGAGAGAAGAGAGAGGAGAGAGAGAGAGAAGGAGAAAGAGAGAAAGGAGAGAGAGAGAGTAAGGAGAGGGAGAGAGAAGAGAGAAGAGGGAGAAGAGAAGAGAGAGGGAGAGGAGAGAGGAAAGGAGAAAGAGAGAAAGGAGGAGAGAGAGGGAGAGGAGAGAGAAAGGAGAGAGAGAAAGAAGATAAAGGAGAAAGAGAAGAGAGAAAGAAGAAAGAGCGAGAGAGAGCAGGAAAGAGAGCAGAGGGAGAAAGAGGGTGAGAGAGAGAGAAAGAAAGGAAAGGGAGAGGAGGGGAGGAAAAGAGGGAGAGAAGGAAGACAGAGGGAAAGAGACAGAGGAAAAAAAGGGGGGGAGAGCGAGGAGGATGAGGGATAGTGACAGAGTCAGAGATAATTATTAGAGAGAGAATTTATAACCAAAATAATTTTGGTTTAACATTGGTTTTACTTTAGTTTGTTGTTTTTATTAAACCATCAATGATTTAAAGACTGATCTGAAACACACTTCACTCTGCTTTTTCTGATTATTAATAAACTATTAAACGCAGAATCACCAGAACACAATCAGAACAAAGATTTAGACTTTTAAACTATGAAATCAACACATCTGCAGCTTCATTCATCTAAGTCTGACTCTCTTCTCGTCACTTTTTTTTTGGTCAAAATGTCGTCCGTCAGCAGCAGAAATGACCTGGTTCTTCTGTCTCTGATCGTTTGTAAGAGAATTAGACTTAAAGACTTTATCCTCTCGTCAATAAAAGGTCTAAACGTGGCTCCACTCTCCTCCTCTCTGTGTTTGTGACTCTAAAAGCTTTCACATCGATCCTTTTCTCTTTTCCCTCCATAATGTTTGTCTGACGGAGCAAACACAAAATCTCTCAAACGTCACAGTCCAGTTTTGAGCTGTTATTTAAAGCATTACCTAAACTAACCATGTGTCCGTGTGTCTCTGTTGCGC
>CM076401.1:4441572-4470141 GCA_038363315.1 Mugilogobius chulae
TTCCCACCCTCTCTCACGCTCTTTACTTCTCTTCAACTCCGTCTTCTCTTTCTCCAGGACTCAGCCTCTCTCCCTCTCTCTCTCTCCCATTTTCCTCTCGTTCCTTCTCTTCCTCATCTGGTTTCTTTTCTCGTCCTTCTTCCTCTTTCCTCATGCTGTTCTCTCTCTCTCCTCACGTTCTCTCTCTCCTTCCTTCTTCCTCATCTGTTTCTCTCTCTTGTCCTCTTCCAGGCGCTACCCTCTCTCTTCTCTCTCTCCTCTTTCTCACCTCTCTCTTTCTCTCTCCTCCTCTCTTCTTCCAGCGCGCACTGGTCACTCGTTATCTGGCGAACGGCTGCCTTCCCTGCGTCCTCTCCCCTCTTCTTCATCTCTTCTGCTCGTCTGCTTGCCAGGAGCGTTCACCCCCTCTTTCCTCTTCGTCTCTTTTCCGTCTCTTGGACCGTCTCTCCTCTCTCTCTCTCTCCTTTCCTTTCTCTTCCTCATCTGTTTTTCTCTCTCTCTCCAGGCGTTGACGTCAGCTCGATCTCTCCAGCGACGGCCCTTCCTCTTTCCTCCTCTCTTCCTCTCTCATCTCTCTCTCTTCTTCCAGGCGTCACCTCTCTCTTCTTTCCTTTCCTCACCTTTCCTCCTCCTCTCTCCTTCCGCTCTCGTCACGTCAGCTCGTATCTCCCCGTGACGGGGCCCTTCCTCTTCTCCTCTCCCCTCCTACTTTCTCTCATTGGTTCCTCTCCTTCCTCGTTTCTGCCTCTCCGCTCTCTCACTCTTCGTCTCTCTCCCTCTCTCTCCTCGTTCTTCCTCACCTGTTCCTCTCTCCTTTCTCTCTCTTCCAGGCTTTGACAGTCAGCTCGTATCTGCCCCGGCGACGGCCCTTCCTCCGCCTCCTCTCTTCCTCTTCCTCATCACGCCGGTTCGGGGGGGACTCTGGGTCGGCCCCTGCCCCCAGCCTGCCTCCGGCCCTGTCGCACCTGTCGGCCTCGCACCTGTCGGGCCACCTGACGGGACGCTGCAGCAGTGCAAGCACAGAGCGCCTAACGGGGGGCTTTTCAGGCAGAGTCCCGGGAAGGTGCCCATGTCGTACCAGCAGGGGGCGCCGCGACCCCGAGACTATGGACCCCACGCACAGCACCTCCATTTGAGACGCTTTTGTTGGCTCGTGTACAGACTCGCGCATCTCCACTCAACAACACGCCCTGGAAAACCTGGGAAAAGTCATAGAAAACACCTGGAAAAGTCTAGAAAACACCTGGAAAAGTCATAGAAAAGATAATGTTTTACTGGGAAATGATTAAGATCTTTTCATAAGATGCATAATAGTGCACAAACAAACCAGAATTTTTGATGCTCACATGTGAAAGTATTAAGAACTAGTCCCAGTTTTCGTCCAGTCCCTGTTTAGTCAGAGGAACTACCCTGTCCCCATGTGTTGTGTTCACACAGCAACAGTTCCTGAAAGTGAGTCTAACTGGCTTTGACGTTAGTGTAGCATGTGTGTTGCACTAGCTAATGTACTGTGTTAGTAAAAGCTAGGTAACAATGCCTTAATAACTAAGGTTATGAATGAGTTTGGTTAGGCTAGGTCAGAAGAATTTAAGTTCGGCTCTAGGAGTGGAGGAAGAGACTGAGACAGGTAATTAGATTTTTGCTGGTACCATATATTGAGGACAAAGACAACAAACATTAAACACTGACAAAACAAGTGGCCATCAATATTTACAACCCAGGTTCAGAGAAATGTACATTCAAATGTCCCGCTGTGCATATTCCATGGTTCACATGAAAATGCTTAGCGCAAGAGTTCAAATTGTCCCGATCGTGGTTGCAAGTGCGAGAGCGGAAAAGTTAATTTTGTGTGTGGCCACGGGCAGTGGTCACGAACCACGGTCAATCAAGACAAAAAGAGTTCAAATAGTTCAAGGGGCGGCTACAGGAGCCTCCCTACCGGCCCAACCAGAGCAGGAGAGGTTCCTGAGTCAGTAGTCCTGGGCTTGAGTAGAGAACTGGTGCAGGCGTGTTGCCTTTGGTTCACTTAGGCTCAGATCCTTAGCTCGCCATCCGATCTGGTCTGTAATGTAAAACAGGACCAGCAATAAATCATGTGCACATCATAATCAAGTTTCAATCTAGGATCCTATCAATAATTCAAATCAATAAAGCAATCAATCAAGTATCAGTGATTAACTAATACAAAGTGCTTCATAATCAATCATCTATGTATCAATATCAGTGTTAAATATTGTACTTCATAATAAATATCAAAATAGTTCATATCAAGAATAAATAACATTAGCAAATATAGTTATTCAATATTCATGTCCAATATTCATGTTCAAGTATCAAAATATTGCATAGACAACATATTAAAGTGTCAACAGTAGTTACACTTTAAAGTGCATGAAGTGCAATGAATGAACTGCATTGAAATCAACAAGCTTCAAACAAATGCTCAGTTTGGGCATTAAAGTGCTTCGAATTTCAACCAAATTCCATACATCAATCAACAATAAGTTAATAAAGACTCGACATTAATTGCACTTCATTTGATAAAATACTTTTTGAGAAAACGGGCAGAAAAGACAATGCTAACCGCCCCATTCAAACTAAAGGGGTCGGCTAGGCTAGGCTAACCCATTCATCTGAATGAGAGGCTAAGCTACATGTTAGCGCACTCACCAATTTCGTAGTTTCTAGCGGACTCGCGCTCGTTTGGTTAGTGGTCTGGGCCCGGTAGTCAGCTCCTAAAGTTCCGACAGTAAATGCATTTGATGAAATAACAGAAAAAGCGAAATATGCGATGAAAAGTTACTTTAACCAACCTGTAGCATGTCACCCGTCTATCATTCCCTCGCGTCTCGCGGCGTATCTAACTTCCGGTAAAAATAGACTGTGATGGCGGCGCACAGTCACGTGACTGCGTCAACAACGTGATGACGTAATAGTAAAGTTCACAATATATTTATTATAAAGAGAGGGAGAAACGGCTTTTGAGGCAAGATTTTCACCTGGGTTACACCAGCATCTGTATAATCTGGAACATTTAAATAATTCATTAGGTGCTGTGAGGAAAACAAAGTTTGTCTTTTTCGATTCCACACCAAACTATGATCTACCAAAACCTAAAAACATAATAGGCCACATCTGCAACTTGCTGCTGAGGAAACAAGTGACTGTAAAATAAAAACAATTTGTCAAATGAATGTAGGAAAATACCACGTCATGTGATCACTGGCTGGGCACCGAAAAACCGAAAACGTTCCAGAAATACTGGAACCGAAAACATGACGCACTTTCGGTGCCATTTTTCGGTTCCTTGGCTTTAAATCTCCGCATCAAAAAGCAGACAACAAACACCCTACAATGACACGAACTACGCTCCACAAACAGCAAAAACACCACGTTACCTATGTACCAAACACTCTACAATGTCAAGGCAAATCACTTCTTATGTTCTCCCAAACAAACCGCGTGACCTTAGACAGCTACGGGACAATTCACGTCTCACTTCTCTCAAACAGACCAAGCCCTGCAGCTGCAAGTCTCACAAACCGAACCGCAGTGTGTCGGCTTAGCTTTTTAAAAAGAAGAACAAAGAAACAACGGGTCCATATTTAATTAAAACACAATCCTCAATGCGAGACTTTCTGTCTAAAGCTTTCATAAATCTTTGTGATTGAATCAAGTCTTCAGATCAAGTCTGAAGTTTACGCATAAGAATGTCGCCAAACACATAATATAATCCAAACTTTGCCGTAACATCCTCCTGCTCAGCGCTTGCCTGAGCAGCCAGTCCCTACACACTCTGACAGACACTTTACAAACCGTGAGGGTCTGGGATCAGAGAGGGCGGGCTTTCAAGCGCTGAGTCAACCAATCACAGAAACCTGGGAATGCCACCAAAACAGCGACATACGATGTTTTCGTAAACATGTAGCGCGAGTATAAAGCCTCTCAACACGGTTTACTACACGATTTACGTTCATTGTTCAAAACCGAAGCACAAGCCGAATCAGCTTCGTTCACCACCTTGAATGTTTTGAAATGGGGCTTGCAAGCAACTTCCGACTTTTTAGTGTCACGTGTCATAATCTCCGTGCCTGATTGGGTTAGGGTTAGATCGTCCTAACGTGGCAAACTTGTGCTGCAGTTGAAAGCATAATCCAAAATGTGAACCGCTGTGGCGTCTGTGCTGCAGCCAAATAAGTCAGGGTAAGAAAGCCGCCTTCACTTCTCCTTTTGTCTCCAGGTAAAGAGAGAAGTATACGTTTTATTTTCAAAAGCAGATCCTGAGTCGCTCCTTTGTTCCAGCGCCACGTGAGAAGAGAAAGTGAAAGTGAAACTTAACTCACTCCACGTGAGGATCAGCTGATTCATTTGCAGCACTTTGTTTTGAGTCGTAGTCGAGTTTTAAAATATAGTTTAACAAATGTTAAAAGGCTGAAAAAAATAGTCTTGGGCTTATAATTAACATTTACAAAAAACAAGAACCGAAAAAGAACCGTTAAGGAACCGGTCTCAAAAAGCAAGTACCGTTAAAGTACTGGTATCGAAAAAATCTAACGGTACCCAGCCCTATTTGTGACACTCAGAGGCCTGGGGTCTCATTTATAAAAGAAAAAATCTACTTGGAAAAGCTACTACGAAAAAAACTGAGATTTGCCCTGAGTGAAAAATGATCCAGATTTATAAAACCTTCCGTAGGAGCTCTTTCCTACTGAGCAGCAGAAATCTGCGTCCAGGATCCCGCCCTTGGCCACGCCCCCTTCACACTTCCACCTCACCATAAACAGATACGCAAATGAGCGATTTAAATAAACATGAGCTGATAATGAGTGAGTTTGATTGACAGAGGGAGGAGCAGAGGGAGGAGCAGAGGGAGGAGCAGAGGGAGGAGCAGAGGGAGGAGCAGAGGAGGAGCAGAGGAGAGACGCTGCAGCGGGACACATCACACAGACTCAGAGGAAGTTGATTCAAGAGTGATCTTTGCTTCTCTGAGACACTTTTACACACAGTCACTGAAAACACACTGTCACTTTAAACACGTTGGTCTAATCAGAACCACAGCTTTGGTGCAGCTGTAAAGATCGTTAAACAGACGTGAAAGGGGGAACAGTCATATCTCTTTTGTCAAGCCTGTAGTCACATCCACGTGGGGGTTTCCGTGCGTAAAGGACGTGTCCGTGCTGTGGTCCGAGGTTTGGGAAGACGCTGCGACATGAGGAAAAGACGGTGGGACGCGGGCTCGTGCGTGTGACGCGTGTGCTCCATAAACGCGGGTCAGACTGTCTGGTACTTTAGAGACTAGATATTGCTGCTGCTGGGATCATTCAGCGTGAAGCGCACGTGTAAGAGCGCACACATCTTTCACCCACATAAGCGATATGAGCGCTTTGGAAAAACTGTTTTATTTTTTTTGTTTTAAATAAAGTCATATTTGCCCATTTCAAATGTTCCTCAAACCTGCGTCCTCTCGTCCTCTCACGTGTCTCCTGCCTCTGAGCCGTGTTTAAGTAAAGTCTGACACACATACGCAACGTCCAAAATGTGCAGGAGATACGTAATGTTTCACGTTCAAGATGTTTTTTATAAATCACAAGTTTTACGTAAAAAGCTGCTCAGCGCTTTTCAAGGCTCATTTTGTGCGTAAGTAGGCTTTATAAATGAGACCCCAGGACTTTGAAAAGCTGCTCCTGAAAACCTGATCCGACTTTTCCGGTGTTTTCTCTCGTGTGTTGAGTGGAGACGTCTCTTTTGTATTTGGCTCCGAGCTGTAACTTTCTTCTGTAAAATCTGTACAAAAACAAGTGTATTTTGAATATTTGCAATTTTTGAAGTTATAAAAAACAAAAAAACACCCAAAAACATATTTAAAAAAACATCTATAATTATGAAATGAAAACTCTATATCAGACTGTTTGTACATTTGGTTGGATAATTAAATAAACTCATGGTGTTTTTTCTGTTTTTTTAATAAAGTGCCGACTCTGTTCAATATGTAAGTTATCTTTTTATACCTTTTATTTTGTTTTTGAAGAAGCTGATTTTATAAAGACTGGCCTGGCTTTGTTTTGCTTTTGAATAAATTGTAATTATTTGGGAATTGTATTTAATTTTAAACGTGTAAATGGAGAGAAACTCAAAGTGGAAATTGACAAAAGTAGTTGCAACATTAATTTGAGGAAAAAAAGAATAAAAAGTGTAAAAAAAATACTACTTTTTGAATAAAATTTCAAATAAATCTTTCTGGCTTTGTGTTTCTCCACTGCATTTTACTGGTTTATCTTCTAGAAGTAAAAAAAGAAAAGATAGTTTTATTGATATTATTGATTATTGATGGATGTGGTTTTAAAGGTCACATGATTCTGCTTCATTTGTAAATCTAAACTTTTGGACCGAGCGCCAGACGAGATCAGACACAGCGCCGCGCCGTCACGCGTCGATTTAACTTTTGTGCGTTGTATGTTTCAGACTTTTTCAGGATGAACACGAGGCAGAGTACACACTAGGGATGTCACGATCCGATTATTGCGAGACAAAATATCACAGTTTACCGATTATTCACGATTATGACCAGTGTTGGGCAAGTTCCTTCAAAACAGTAATTAGTTATAGTTACTAGTTACTTTTCCAAAAAAAGTAACTAGTAACTAGAGTTAGTAACTGCGTTACTGAGTGATGAAAGTAATTACCGTATTTTCCGGACTATAAGTCGCGCTTTTTTTCATCGTCTGACAGGGGGGGCGACTTATACTCAGGTGCTACTTATTTATGTAAAATAAATGTGAATTTGTTAATAACTATTAATATATTATGGGTCCCAACCGGACTTGAGCGCTCCCTGCTTCTCAAACGAAGGAAAAATGCAGTTTCATTTGCTGCTGTTCCGTCAGTGAGGCGTGACACTGTTGCCTCCAGCTGCAGTTACTTGCGTAAGTGCGGAGCAAGTGCGTTGCGTACATGTATAAAACTGCAGACCTGGAGGCTGCAGTCTCAAGAACCACACTGACGCTCCGTGACAGCGCGTAGGGCTTCATTCAATGAAAATAACGGGACAGAGAGCTTTGACTCGATCTGATTTCAACAGGAGTAATTTTTTTGACGCTTTAAAGACAAACACTGATGTTTGTCTGGTGGAGGCTGGTAAACAACGAAAACTTGCTGCAGCTGCATTTCCTTGTTTCACACGGAGCGCTCGCAGATCTATGGAAGAAGACACGCGGGGGGAAACTTTCCAAGGGAATGAATGATAGAGGACTTCTGTTTATGCACGGAGAGGTGGAAATGGAGTTTGGGCAACAAAAACAGGCAGTGGATTTAAGAGATGTGTGGACCTTGCTGCAGGTAAATATACACTCGTCACATCGTTTAATGTCAAATGGACAAAATTTATTGCAAATGATTCAGTGATAAATAATATAGAAGCAGATTAATGCAGAGTTTAGTCGTGTTTTGATCTGCATCTTGTAGTTTTGCCTAATGTCAGTGGTTCTTGGCCTCTGCATCTCCGTGTCAGAGAAAAGCAGGAGCCGGATGGAAAAACGTGTCCTGCGACTGTTTATAGTGCCGGATTATGTAAATACATTTTCCCAAAAAAGTGCGACATATACTTCGGTGCGACTTATATAAGTTTTTTTCTTCTAAAATATGCATTTTGGGGCTTCTGCGACATATAGTCCGGAAAATACGGTAGTTAACAGGAAAAGTAACTATTAAATTACACACTAAACCCAGAAATAGCTTAAACAATAATAATAATTAAACAAGTCTGACTTTCCGATTGTCCAAATTTACTGCAAACAACCAAACTCAACCACCAGCAGCGTTATTTTACGCTCTTCACCTCCAGCTCAGTCACAACAACACAGGCCAAACCTCTGGACCAAACAGCACAAGAACCAAACACACGTGGACAACAGAAGATAATAAACATCTGCACGCTTAAACCAGGAGAACCACGGACAAATAGACAATAGAACTGCGGTAATTATGAGAGAAAAGAGACGGCGACTGCTGTAGAATCACTTACTGTGGCTGTGATCTGTAGCTCCAAACACGCGATGTAAACTCCGAACACGCGAGCCGATCTGTAAACTCCAAACGCACGTGGCACTCGCGCTGTCGTTTGTTCTAACTTCCGAGTAATAAAACGGCAAAAATAACGCGATAAAACCGTAAAATGAATTTGTCTGAGAAGATTTCCTTGACATGTTTTGGAAAAGTGAAAAGGGCCTGTCATTGCCCACTTCGTACCTTTAGCTTTACTTCTTTTACATTGTTTTATTCGGATTGAAATTTTAATTAAACACAGACGAAACTAAACTGTTAGACAATTCCCTCACAGATTTCAACAAAGCAAATGATTGTAAAATGAGATTGTTACTGTTTAAAGCAGTAAATGCTTGATTAAGCTAGGCCGGCAGCTATCCGTTTAAGGCTTTCTATTGCAAACCTTTGTAAGATACATTCATAAATATCAAAATAAAGAAATAATATTAACTGTACACTTACAAATAATGTGTTTTAAAGACGTAATTTCAGCCTACGCAGGAGGAGTTGCGTTAAAAGGTACAAAGTGGGCACTGACAAGCAGCAGCTGTTCTCTGCTCGTGGCTAACGCTACAGCTAAAGTTACAGCTAACGGTCAGGGCAGCTAGTAAAGACTCTGTGGAGACTCTTCAAAGTTCAACAATAAAAATACTCCCTATACAAAGACAAACACCCGTTTTACCTCTGTGGTGTTTCATTTAACCTTTAGAGCAGCAGAACTGTGGTTAAACTAACTCTAAAAACGGTCCAACAGCAGCGCTAGCTAGCGGCGCTAACAAGCTAACATGCTAACTCTGACTTTTGTTTACACTGCATTTCATTAGGATGAGAGTCTTTTTACAGCCTCACTGTTGTTTTTATGATACACAAAGGTGAAAAAGCACTAAATAAGTTTATACTCAACACAAACAGGCCTGGTTCAGACCTGGTTTAGACCTGGTTTAGACCTGGTTTAGTCATCGTTAGCTTCAGTAAAGTCTGAACTAAAATAAATGAAGCAGAAAATGTGTTCTTAAGAATCACTTTTCCTTTTATAAATATTTAATTTGTTGAAGTCATTTGATCTGAGTGGTTGTGGAGACACGGATTATTCACTGTTTATTTAATTTAATTTGTTTATTTTCTTCAAATTCTTTGTTTCTTCCAGTGTCAAAGGCTTTTCCACACTGTGATCAGTCGACACAAACCGGCCAGAAACCAGGACTGAACCAGGTCTAAACCGGGTCTGGATCAGGACTAAACCAGGTCTAACCAGGACTGAACCAGGTCTAACCAGGACTGAACCAGGTCTAAACCAGGTCTGGATCAGGACTAAACCAGGACTAAAGCAGGTCTAAACCGGCGAAACCAGGACTAAACCAGGACTGAACCAGGTCTAAACCAGATCTGGATCAGGACTAAACCAGGACTAAACCAGGTCTGAACCAGGACTAAACCAGGTCTGAACCAGGACTAAACCGGCCAGAAACCAGGACTAAACCAGGACTGAACCAGGACTAAACCAGGTCTAAACTAGGTCTGGATCAGGACTAAACCAGGACTAAACCAGGTCTGAACCAGGTCTAAACCGGCCAGAAACCAGGACTAAACCAGGACTGAACCAGGACTAAACCAGGTCTAAACTAGGTCTGGATCAGGACTAAACCAGGACTAAACCAGGTCTAAACCAGGTCTGAACCAGGACTAAACCAGGTCTAAACCAGGACTAAACCAGGTCTAAACCAGGACTAAACCAGGTCTAAACCGCCAGAAACCAGGACTAAACCAGGACTAAACCAGGTCTAAACCAGGTCTAAACCAGGACTAAACCAGGTCTAAACCAGGTCTAAACTAGGTCTAAACCAGGACTAAACCAGGTCTAAACCAGGACTAAACCGGCCAGAAACCAGGTCTAAACCAGGACTAAACCAGGTCTAAACCGGCCAGAAACCAGGACTAAACCAGGACTAAACCAGGTCTAGATCAGAACAAAACCAGGACTAAAGCAGGTCTAAACAAGGACTGAACCAGGACTGAACCAGGACTGAACCAGGACTAAACCAGGTCTAAACCAGGTCTAAACCAGGTCTAAACCAGGACTAAACCAGGACTAAAGCCGGCCTGGATCTGGACCGGGGAGAGACTTTCACGTGAAGTAAAAATGTGTTCTTTATAAATCTGCTGCTTGGAGTTTCTTAATCTTTATTAAAGAGACAGTTTACACAAAACCAGTTGTAACTCTTTATTTATTATTTATTATTAAACATGTAGAGCGCCACCTGCTGGAGGAGTCGTGTGAAAACTCCAGAAAAACTGGACTAGAGTGTTTTTATTGGATTCTTCTTAAACATATTTATATGTTTTGTGATTTAAAAGAGCAATAAATCATTCAGTTTAATTGTACAGGGATTTGAGTCGTTTTGACCGGAGAAGATTGAACCGCTTACACCCTGTCAATATTTCACTGTTTCTTTTATTTTAGAGCATTTATGACTGAAAGAATTGGTCATAAAACTGAATAAATAGGCTAAATAAATTGCCAATGTAAGCTCAAACTAAAAAGTATTGTCTTTAAACAGTTTAAAAGTCCAAAATGTCAACATTTGTTAACATTTTAGAAAATGCTAACAAATGTTAACTGGTCTTAAAAATCTTTTTTTTTTTTTTTTTGCCGTGTTTCTTTTAAAAACAGGCTCTTTCTTGTATTATTTTGTGAATTTATCGTGATCTTCAGAAAGAACACAGATTATGTATGTAATAGAAGTTTGGGGTAACAATTACACAAGTTCACTATGTCCATTGTTAATACTTCAGAAACAATTAGAATTATTACGGAAGTCCAGAACTGCCAGTGTGGAGTAAACATTTTTCTTCAATCTTCTCGTTACGACTTTTTATTTACGTTCAAACGACTTTTTTTTACGTTCAAACGAGAATATAATGTCGTTATAACAACTTTTTATGTTTGTTAAAACGAAAATATATTCTCGTTAAAACGAGTTTTAATGAAAAATAGACAGCCCTTCCCATGATGCTCCGTTTATTAATCATTACACAGATTAAACAGGATTCTTCCAGTGTTACTGCTACATATAAGATCTCATGGCTCCTCTTTATAAATACATGCGCATCGCTTTGATATAAAATACGGAGTGACTTTCGTATTTCCTCATTTCTCCGCTGCCCTTTCTCATCTCTCCCTCTCTCTCTCTCTCTCTCTCTCTCTCTCTCTCTCTCTCTCTCTCTCTCTCTCTCCCTCTCTCCCCCGTCTCTTCACAAAGGCCTAAATTCTCGTCTCTGATTGGCCAGCGCCTCGTCTTTTTAACTTATCCTGGTCTGGAGCAGGTTATGAGTTTGTCTCATGTTGCCATAGAGATCTACCTCGATAGGAAGTGATCCAGTTTCGTAGGACCACCAGACCAGGTTTAACCCAGGACCTCGCTAAACCCCAAATCCAGCGTCATAGCACACGGCTCTGAGCCATCCAGCTTGTGGCGCATCATGGGAAGAGCAGTCTGTTCATCATAAAAAAAGTAATTTTAACGAGAAAATATTTTCGTTTTAACGTAAATATAAAGTCGTTATAACGAGAAAAGCTGGAAAAAATGTTTACTCCACACTGGCAGCTCTGGACTTCCGTAAATTATACATAAAGCTGAATATCTAGATCACACCAATCTACTCTTTTTGCAATCAAACTATTAAAATGACCTGATTTAGTCAAATTTTATACTGTATTAGTTGATGTACAACAGTTCGTAGCTCACTTTTACAACTTTTCCTTATGAAAACAACTTCAGGACTTGCCTAAAATCCTTCGTTTGATGTCCATCGCATTTGGAGTAAACAACTGTGTCACTGGCAACCACGCCACCGGATGTAACGGCCTGTGTCTATTTTAGACCGGTAGAACGTTAGTGCATAACCCCTATCAAAAACAAACAGCTAAAGTTATGCTCATTAACCTCCCGAGGGTCTGATTTAGCAGCAGAGCTTTTGTTTTCTCACAGATAAACTCTAGTTACTGACAACGGAGCTTTTTACACTTGTTTCTGATGTTTGTGCTTCACATCTGGTTTGGATCAATGAGTCAATCAGTGATATGAAGCGAGAGAAAATAGCGATTACGAGGTCTGACTTTTTCGTGGACAACGGTTTTGTCTGCACATATATCACTATTTTGAACACTTATTGTTTTGAGAAGAAAAACTCTTTTTCTGGCCCCAGTAAACTTGCCGGACTACTTTGGTCTGGACCTAAAGTGGACAGGAACTGGGCTTACTGGACGCTGTCGAGGGTAAGACAGTGTGGATGTACGACACTGGTTATGGGGACGTCACACAGATTTGTGTCAAAAATCACAAACTTTCCCTTTAAACTGGAAAATAGAAACTCAAATCCCTGTCTGGAAGGTAAGTCTTAATAATTAACTAAACAAACGATCAATAATTACTCAAGAAACGTTCACAGAGTCCTTGTTAGACAAATACAAACTGTGTTAAAGCAGATTTACCCAACAGAAATCATCCTGTTTGTGTTTGTGGAGCTGCCTCTCGAAGGTCAGAGGTCGCTGCAGAAACCCCCAGGTGAGGAGTTGCCGTGGAGACGCAGACAAGGTCACCGCGGGGTCAAAGCCCAGGAGCGTGAGGACCATAGAGAGTCAATCACCTCCGACCCTAGGCTTGTTTACTTCGGCTTGAAAACAGAAAGAGGCGAGAAAGTTTGTGACTGAAAGGAACAGACGTAAAATAAACTCAGATAAATACATATGTTCATTTTACAAAACGATTATAATTAACTCTTTCAGCTCCAGCCCTGTTCTCTTCCCTGCCAGGCCTTTTTACTAAATTATATTCACAGCTCCACAAAAAGAAATGTGCGACTGGAATCGTGACTAGAGGTGGCAAGTAACTAAAGCTATGGTCACAATGAGACTTTCTACAGTCGTATTCGATGAACTTTCAGCTTCTTACGATAAACTTTCAGCTCTCACCAACAACTTATGACATTCTTGAGGAAATGAAGAGGTACGACATCTTTGCGTGAACCCTAAAGCTTCTGTAATGGGTCTTTACAGTAATCCTCCACAGGTCAGCACGAGACACGCTAACCCTGGATGTACACAGACTGAGAGTTCGGTGTGGGTCCCAAACACAATATGTGAACATAGAGGCTTAGATCTGCTAAAATACAACCCAACCGTCCATCCTACTCAATTTTAAACTATATAAAAGTAATTTTGTCTGTGTTACACATATTTTTACACGTCACACAGAGATTTTCATTCATTCTGACAGAAATCAGCGCACCTGCCGCTAAATCTGATCCACAGCAACAAGTTGCCCTCCCACACGCGCTCGTCCTGCAGCTCAGCACTGCGTCGGCATCATATCTGACTCTCCACAAGTCACAACAACAACGCAGGACAAACAGCTTTTACACAGCAGACACAGGTCACAAACAGCTTTTACACAGCAGACACGGGTCTCATACATCAAACATGACGCTAAAATACACATTAAAGTAACACAGTAAAGTTAGTTGCACTTACGAGAAACTGTGACCGCTACATCCACGCTGGTTCTGACCTCTTTATCGCCTCGTACACTTCAAACACATGTGACACTCCCGCTGCTTTTAATCCACCAAAACGAGTCGCAAATAACAACAAATATTCACAAAATCCTCTTTGACGCATATTTCCTGTTTTAGAAGAAGATACGAGAGCGGGGCTCGCCTGGAACCAATGAAAAGTCTTAAACCCGCCTGCGCTGCTTCTGATTGGTCAAATTTCCTGTCAGTTCCGCTTTTAACCAATTACAGTCTGACTCCGTTTCCCCCACAAATAAGCCTGTTCACTGTTCACTGTGAATGAGATGAGAGACGGGAGAGGAGCAGAGCCGCGTCTCGTAGAAGAAAGACAAAAAGCTTATTAGAAAGCGTTACCGGAGCAGACAAAACTGTTGCCAGAATGCCCCACGAGAGTTCCCGGATCTTATTCCGGCTTGTTCCGGCTCAAATTAAGCCCTGGGTCCCGTAGAACTTAGAAAGTGCCCATGTACACGGACTTCCGAGGAGTGAACACTGCAGCGGTTCAATTCAGTATACGAGCGCTCTCACGGGCTTTGGCTTTGGACAAAACCGGACCACAGTTGACTGCATCTGGTGTAACAGGCACTTTGCAAGAAACTCACACGTGTCCCGAACCAAACCCGCCTCACAAGTGGCCCTCATTTATCAAAGTTACGGACGGCGAAATTTGGGTGTCTATGAGGTGTAAGGACCAAAACGAGGGACTCATTTATCAACATTGAGGTGAGCGTACAGTGCACAAAAACCCTGCGCCAACACGAGAGGTTGTATTTACCCGTCTAAATACTGCGAGAAGCTCAGAGTGACAGACGACGGCCTCACGCTGGACCACATCAACCTTCTGGTCAAAACCAGGTACAGTCCTTCACAGCCATAACGCTCAGAGTCACATACTCTGCTCTTTCCTGTCTACTCGTCTTCACTCACCTCCAGCACAGCTCAGACTCTGAACAGAACCCTGGAGAGAGACTGGACGCTCCAGAGTGAGAGGCTTGAGCTGGAGTGGGCCTGCTCAGAGACCCAGAGCTCAGAAACATGTTTGAGTTTAGTCCAGCGGTCGAGAAGGTGACGTTCCTGACCTTTTGGATCAGGGACAGGTCTGTGACTGTGACGGACAAAACAACAGCGCTGAGTACCCGACCTGAGAGCAAGAGTACCTGGCCCCTGGCACACGCAGGCTGGCGACATGATTTAAAAGTTGAAAATGAAAAACTTTTGTCGTTGTCGCTACATCAGCCAATCGCAGTCAGTTTCTTTGGCATATAGGAATGAAGTAATGTGAGAACTGTGCTGATTCTGAAGCACACTGAATATAAACTCTTACAGTGTCCAGTTTCAGCTTATGGAACTATTATTAGGATCTGCTGATAACGAAACCTGCTGCATTTTTTATTCAATTTGTGCAAACTTGCGGTGGCTCTTTAAATGTGTTTTACCTCTGATAGTAAAGTTATGAGCCACAGTCAGAGGGGGGAACAGGACACTGCACTGACTCCCATTCGGTCGCACTTCAGTCAAGGAAAAAGAAACAAAACATTTTAATTTTCAAAATTCCTTAGAAAACAAGTACATTTGGAAAAACAGGCTCGCACCATGGTTTCAGTCCACAGTAAGCTGAAGACAGGTGAATACATTTCTTGGTTTGACTTGACTGATTGTGAGAACCATAAAGAGTGCATTACAGGTGGTTTATGACTTTTCCCGCTGGTTAACTGTGCTCAAGTCTTCTCTATAAAAGGCACCAGAATGAAGCCAAAAACACACGATTGTCTCAACCAGAGAGGGATGGAGCTATGGACGCTGTTGTCTTGTGTCTCCACCGCTCTAACCATTAGTCGTCTTGTTCCTCTAACGACCGCCCTCGTACTGGTGCCCCGTGTAACGACCGCCCTCGTACTGGTGGCCCCCGTGTAACGACCGCCTCGTACTGGTGGCCCCGTGTAACGACCGCCCTCGTACTGGTGGCCCCCGTGTAACGACCGCCCTCGTACTGGTGGCCCCCGTGTAACGACCGCCTCGTACTGGTGGCCCCCGTGTAACGACCGCCCTCGTACTGGTGGCCCCCGTGTAACGACCGCTGCACAAGACCAACCGCCCCCCCGCACATCTCCGTGACAGGTTCAACCTCCACCAGGTCCACAGTCGAGACCATTGGGACACACCACAGGCCAGTGTAGAACAGAACCATCCGTAATCTCCTCTGTGCTGATGATATTCCACCATATCAGACACATGTTGGATCAGTGCTTAGAGCTCTGGTCCAGTGGTGCACTCACATCATCGTTGGACTTTGCAGAGGTGGTCCCAAGTTGTGTTCAGTTACGAAAAAATTTTCCAGTGCTTCAGAGCAGATGGATGAGATCGGGTGGAAGAATGGATGAACTCAGACACTACTGCTGATGGATCCATGAGGCTGAATAACCTCTGTCCAGGGCCAACGGGGGTCAGTGAACTATTGACAGTCTGATGAAACTCTGTCACTTTTGGTTTGGGGGTTGTTCTATTGTTTGGTTGTGTTATTGGACTCGAGAATGTGTAAACGCCTCAAGAGTTGGTCTGAGGATTAGAAATGGATGTAGGTTCATATGAAACAAGCAAATCTCAAAATGAAAATTATTCTGCCAAAAACTCAGAAAACTGAGTGTTGCGTTTCTTTTTTCCTTGAGTGTAGATGCATTCATGACTATTTTAGTGTGACTCTGAAAGAGTTCCAAACTAAACTTTGTTCAAAGCCTCCAGACGCCTCTTGTAAATTTAACTGTCCTCTTAATAGGTTAGGGATGTTCATCATGTCTTCTTAAAGTATTTAAATGAAAGTGTTTTCTTCTATATTAGACAAGTGTCGGTAAGAGATGGTTTATTACCTGACTAGTTTCGACGGGTCACTTCCATCTTCGTCAGAGGCGTCGCACGTCGCCATGGTGACGTGTCTTATCAGCTGCTGTTCCCAGGCGTGGCCAGCCCAGCGTACCCGTAAGGTCTACCCGGCTGACCACGCCCCCTGACCACGCCCCTGTCACACAGACCACGCCCCCCGCCGCTCGGTGGTCTCTGGAGAAGGCTGCTCCACGTACAGGAGAGTTGGAAAGCTCCCTCGTCTCGATTCAAAGTGCGTGGGCCTTGCTTTCTGATTCCTGTGTTATTAGGTTCACAGCAGTGACATAGTAGATGCTCTTAAGAACTAATTTTATTACATTCAATATAATGTATGATTTTATGAAGCCCTGTGCCACTGCTACAGTCACTCATCGACAAAAGGCTACTAACCTAGCGCTAGCAAACATGACAACACCACACAGCAATAATTATTCTGTAAATGCAATCTGGCACAGACGTGTTCTGTCTGTGTCATGTTATGTAGGTTGGATGTTTTCTTAGACTCATGTTTTGTAAGTACAAGTGAAGCGTGGTTGTCTGGCTAATGTGCTAGCTACAGCTCATGTTTCTAATCTTAACCTTAATCTTAACCCTCTGAACAAATGTCATGACAGTGACATGACTGGATTTACCTGTTTACACAGGTAAACACAGGCAACATTCTTTCTTCTTTAGCTTCCAGAGAATCAGTGAAGTAATTCCTTTGAGTTTTAAGAACCTTATTTGACCTGCTCCAAACATCACAAGACATCGTTTTACAGTCGTGACGAACAAACAGTAAGACACAAGACACTGTGAGCGTTAGTTTAAAGGGGTCCTATTGTGTTTTTTTTTATATTTAGTAAGAATCTAGAATACATGCAGATCAGTAATTTACTTTTGTTCATTGTAAAACACAAAGTTGATCTAAAACAACTTAGAAATAGGAACAGCTCTACTGACTTCCTGTTCAAAACTGCAGATCTGATAAGCCCCGCCTCTTCATTTTAAAATGTAACTGTAAAAAGCAACAGATTTTTAAAAACTATTTTTTATTGTTGGGAGGTGACTATGGAACAGTATTGAACCAAATATGCTTCACTTAGATTTTAATCTTTTGAATTATAACAAGTAAATACAGACAAGTGGGAGGGGATAGGTGGTAGGTGAGAACAGGGATTTCTGAGCACTTGAGCTGCAGCTGAAGAACAATACAAGATTACTCAAACATGCATGAATCAATTCAAATACAACTTTGAGTAAACTAATGGTGACGGAAGGCTGATATAACAAGATTAAAAACTTAGAAAAGTGAATTTGACAGAATAGGTCTCTTTTAAGTCTTGTAAGGTTGGATTAGGATTTTGTGAATATTCTTAAATAACACATTTGTATATCGACCATAGAAATGAATTGGGGAAACAACATGAAGCATTAACATGCAAAAAAGGATAAATTACGTGAGATTCAGACACATTTCTGTGAGATTGGGTTGATGTTTGGGGTTGCGTCACAAAACTTAAAAGTCACGACCCACATCGTGCCACATTTGTGCCACACATCTGCTCTAAATGTGAACGTTACCATTGTCTCTTCTCCAACACGCTTACGTGCTCTCGACCACCTCAACACTGCGTGGAGAATGTGAACTGTGTAATGTCATTTGTCACCAAATTAGTGATTTTGACCAAATCGTGAGATTCCTGAATCATTATGCTGCATACAAACCGGACAGGTATTTCCGTCAAAATTTGCGCTTAAAGAGACTGTACCTGATTTTTACATCCTTAAAAATGTAAACAAACAGAAATAATTCATTTTCAACTTCGTACTTCAGTCTACATGATTTGCTCACTTAGCTAATGCATTCTAAGCTTCAGAATTGTTCATCATGATGTGTTTTAATGTTTTTTCACAGCTGTTAGCAGCGAGGTGAGTCTCCATGCTAACAACAGTTAACCACAATGCTAAAAACAACAACAGAAAAAACTGGACAAAAAATGAATTTTATTAGACATAGACAGGACTTTGCTGACTGATTTCCACCTGAATAGATACAGTAACAAGACATCAATGCTAGAGTTATTTTGTTGCAAAAAAATCGAGTATAGTCCCTTTAAAAGCCTATTTAGACGCAGAACATTTTGAAGCTGACGCCCAAATAGGTCCCCTTTAAGATGACGCCCAAATAGGCGTCCAAAACAGTTCCTGCTTGTTTTGCTCGGAGACAGATCATGTTGAGAAAGAGAAGGAGTCCAACTCTGGCGTCAACGCCTGATGAGGCGACCAAAGCGTCCGCCGCAGGTTTGAGCGTCTACTTCACAAGACGCGGCATCGGCAGACGCCTGAACTAGCGAATTTCAACGCCCTAGACGCCAGTTCGCGACGCAAATTCAATAGACGCCCCACGATGCAGGTTTACATTGACTTAACACGTCAACTGGACGCTTTGGACGCTCCGGCGCTGTCCGGTATGAACGCAGCAGTACGCAATTGATGTTCTACTCGTGTTACCGTGGGTTCTTCGTTGGTTCTTTGTGGGTTCTTCGTTGGTTCTTCGTGGGCTCTTCATGAGTTATTCGTGGGTTCTTTGCGAGTTCTTTGTTGGTTCTTTGTTGGTTTTTCGTTGCCTGGGATCCAAAATGACATTTCTCTGTATTTTTACACAGAGAAAATGTCAGTCTGGTCGCCCTCCCCTCCAAGGACGTTTCCTTCGAAATCCAGATCGTAATGTGCAATGAAAATCGTTTATTTCAGTCACGTGGTTTTTGCTAACAACGTCCTTGCTGTGCGCAGCGCGCATGGATCTAGGCAGCGCGCATGGATCTAGGCAGCGCACATGGATCTAGGCAGCGCGGCGGAAGAATAAGCAACAGCCTTAATGTTAGTTAACCCTGTGCTAAATGGGAACAAACAAGAAAAATTCAAAGCAAATCTATGCTCATTTACATTGTTTACCTGTAGAATGTTGTTAAGTCACCTGATTGTCCTTAAAAACCTTTACTTTATAAACAGATCTAATTACAGTGGGAAGATTGTCATGTTTAATGAACTTGTGTGACCCTGGATGTACCTGGTTACTCCCACACACAAACAACATTCTTTCTCATCTAAATTTCCTATGAACTTCAGTTACCTAATTTGACCTGCTCCAAACATGGTCACGTGATTGCAGATCTGAGCTGTGATTGGTCGCTGACGACAGGTTCCTGCAGAATTTAACTTGCCTCGTCTGCAGCTTCAGGTCACATCGTCTTCATTGCAGCTGAAGGTTGAAGCTTGTGAGATCGTTTTGCAGCCATGGCGGACCAAAGGTAAGACAAACAACACTCTAAATGTGGTTATTGATCTTGCTAAAATACTATTTGCTTCAATTAAAAAGTGTCAAATACTCGTAGTCTTTCCAAACAGTGTTACAATGACAGCAAAGGTTTAAAATATATATCGTCATGACACACAATTTGTCATGGCGTGGTATTTACACACAATATGTTGGCTCTGGTGGGAGAGCACACAGGAATCCTGGGCACGAATCCCACACGAGTCAAATGTACTGTTCTTTCTTTTCTACACTTCTGCATGTAATGATACATTAATTAAAGACACAGGGCCAGATTTATCAAGCCTTTGCTCATGTGCAAACAGGTTAGCCGACATTTTTCCTTCACACAAACACTAAAGATGCAGAATTTTATGTGCATATCTCTTTTGTGTTATATCTACATCCTCCAATATTAAAGTTTGCCTAAATTACTTGCAAATAAACAGCCCAAAGTGTTTGTTTGTTGTAAAGAAAGTAGGATTATTGAAGTATTAAATGTGAATATCTGCTACAGATATAAAAGTCTTCAATAGCTGTAACTACCGGGGATCGAACTCACGCAACATTACCATAGGTCCCCATTGGACAAAATGCAAACAGGGCGTGTCCAAAGTGTTTTGTAAGTGGGCAGTGAGTGAAGTGCTTTAAGCCTGGCACATTCAGGTCCTGAGGAAGAGGAGTTTTTCTCAGACGATGAGAGCGGGAGTGAAAGTAAGAATGGATGTGTGAATTAGTGTGAGAGTGCGTATATCTTTGATCTTACAGCAGCCGCTTCAAGCGCTCTGCTTGGTGGGACAAACACACTGTCTCAAAACAAACTTTCCCTGTGAGTATAGTACAGGTTCTAAGAAGAAAGGAGGGTGGTTATAGAGGTAAAAAAACCTATGTGTGCGGCGAATTTCCCCCGGCAACAGTGTGAGGAGGCGCGGTGTTAGCACAGGGAGAGTTTATTCTTATTGGTGCTATTTCTAAATCATTATTCCTCTAAAAAATAAAAAATATATATCTTCCTGTTTTTACTGTCAAAAAAACTATATTGTTCAGCCGTCTGAAAAACATGCAATAAAAGGACATAACATAAAAAACAAACAAACATAAAACATAAAAAAGGACTACAGATGGAAATGAGCTGTAAGCTACAATCTGGTACAAGCATCTCTGCTTTGTGCTTAATGTAATTGTACATTGTCTTTAATAAACTTTACCTTAAAGACTACGATCAGCAACTTGTTACATTACAAGAGACTGCGCTGCTTTAAGATATGAGAGTACAAGATCTACTTTAAACTTACAACACAGTGACATACTCAAGAACACTTTAAGAATGCAGACACAGCCTCCTTCTCTTCTTTCCTTCTCTTTTCTTTTCTGTTGTTTCCTCCTTGTCGTCTGATGTAATCTCGTATCGTTCACAGTCAGAACCCTCAGGTGGAGAAAGCTCTGCAGGCGTACCTGGCCGACACCTACAAGTACATCAGAACCGTGTCCGACTTCAGCCGCGGTAAAACCTGGGGCAGCGCCAGGCAGAAGGAACTGTCCGAGATGGAGAAGATTGAGAAACAAAGCGATATCGACGGCTGGAGCGACAAAAACCTGAAGCAGCTGACGGCCGTTTTGGAGAAAACCCACAGCGGACTGAAGGAGATGGAGCAGTTTGTGGAGGCTCTGGAGATGCTGGCCGTCACGTCCTACCAGGTACCAGACTGTTTCTGTGCAGTAACCAATAGTGTTGTGCCGATGCCTTTTTAAAAAATAATACTGATGCTTTGTTCCACGAAAGGCACTGCTACGACACCAGTCCAACAACAGAACCACAGTCTCTCGTAGGTTGTGTTATCATGACATCACCACATTTTACTCACCAATGTTATTTCAATTGGTTCTGTGCACAAAACTTCAGTTGGCTTGTTTTTGTTCAAAAAAGCTAACTTCTGTACCTACAGGCAAGTGTCCTCTGGTGAATTATTCTTCTGATTTCAGTCTTTAACATGTTTTCTGTAACATTCACCACAAACTCACTGTCACTGGTCTGATCTTCTGAGGATTTATCTTTTTAAGCTGCCGCAGTGCAAACCTCATAGAAATGAACTGAACAGGAAATGCTTGTATGTAAAGAAGTGAGCTATTTTAAACAAAAACAGGCCAACTGAAGTTCCGTGCACAGAGCCAGTCAGGTGTTAGGCAGCTAAAATGAACTCTTCCAGCTCCAGCCCTGTTCTCTTCACAGCTCCACAAAAACTACACGTGTCTACTTTCATTAAAAAAAAAAGAATTGTTATTCTACATCAGTGTTTCCCAAAGTGTGGGACGGGATCCCTCAGGGGGTCGCGGAGCAAAATCTGGGGGTCGCAAGATGATTTCAAGATCCAATTTTACAATTATGACTTGTTTTTTAAACAGTTTTTATAACTTTAGCATCAGATTTGACTGGAAATTGATCATATAAAGCAGGGTTACTCAAAGTCCGGACTCCAGTCCAGATCCGGACCTCGAGACCATTTTGTCCGGACCGGGCAGCCGTTCCCTCGTATTTTTAATTTTGTGCTCTACACCCATGAGCGGACCTTGCGTTTACATGTTTACAGTGCTTCTCCACCAGAAGCGCTTCCTCCCTACCGCACATCTCTCTCTCCTCTCCTCTTCCTCTCTCTCTCTCTCTTCTCTCTCTCTCCTCTCTCTCTCTCTCTCTCTCTCTCTCTCTGTCTATCTCTCTCTCTCTCTCTGGAAGCTGCGTGCTACTGTCAGTGCAGCGTCACAGCAGAGCTATTTAACAGACAGATCATTTATTTGAGGAGCATTTCGAACTCCCAGTGATATTCTGTGAAACTGAAGCTTCATAGTGATCCATAGTTTGTACAAATCTGCCCTATATTCACGGAGAAAAGGCCCAAAATGTACAGTGAAAGAGAACGTGTGTAAATAACAGCGGAGAAAATTGCGCAAAACCGTGCAGCGCGGAAATGTTTGAAGAGGTCTTTACAACTTTTATTTTTGCCTGAATGTGACATAAAACAGACACTAACCTTATAAAAGCAGCAGCTCCGTGTTTTCCCTGCTCTGATCACTCAGGATAGTCCTGTCAGGTCGAGTCAGTCTGCCTAGTCCTGTCAGGTCGAGTCAGTCTGCCTAGTCCTGTCAGGTCGAGTCAGACGCTCCTAAAGCCCAGTTTTTACAGGGGCGGAGCTAAAGACATCTGGGGCTGGGGCCCCTAAACCTGGCCTCTATGGGGGGGACCCTATTTGTATTTTTGTTTATATAACTGCCTCATGTCTTTTTAATTATATTAAAAAAGACATCACACAATAGAGGTTATGCGCGTGACATCATTTTATTCCGAAAACGCTTAGCAACTTTAGAATGAGTGGCATTTCTTCAATGTATTTCTTTGTTGTCGAGACAACGGCTTGTCTGCTAACAACTTGTCTGCTAAAACAGTTGATGATTTAGGACATTTTAACTGCAACAAACGGACTTAAAAACATCTTTTTAAGAAGAAAAAGGTAATAAGTTCAACTGTGTGTGATTTCTATGTCTGATAAATGTGAGAAGCTAAAGTCGTTGTTTGTATGTTTTGCTACAACTGTTGACTTAATTTCTCTGTTACATGTCAGTTACAAACCCAGTGCTCAGTAGACTTGTTGTGGGTTGAATTTGTGATCAAACTGTAGTTTATTTTTCTTGTTTTAGCTGTTTATTGAACTCTTACAAGTGAAAATGTCCTTTCTCTCCATTAACTCTAATGCATCCTCAGCATGAACATTTAGAATGCTGTGACGTCACCTGCATAACCTCTACAGGATCACCACATCTAAAACTCACCAAAATACAGGAAATTGCATTGAATTTTTAAAAATTCTCCTGGGGGCAATTCCCCCAGACTCCCCTGAATTACATCAGAACCTTGTTAGATTGAACTATAGAAGATGTAGATTTAAATTAAATACAAATTTATTTCCAGAGGGGTTGGGGGCGTGGGGAGCACTACAATTTATATCTATCAGGGCGCATTGAAATGCATGTTATGTTATGTTTACATGACTTTGATGTTTACACTCTGCTATAAGCACTTAATTTGATGTCATTAAGTTAAATAATAATAAAAACAAATGTTATACTTTTTCATCCGGACCTTTGAACTTGATTGTGTTTTAATTTCGGACCTTTGGATAAAAAGTTGAGAACCCCTGATATAAAGAAATAATTCTACAAAATAAATGCATTTCAGCTCAATTTGAATGGTTTTCCAACTTGACATTTTAAAGACATCCTTTTTATTTTGCCTTGGTGGTCGCGAGTTGGTTACATCAATATTTTGTGGGTCCCGGTCTGAAAAGTTTGGGAACCACCAGATTCAGCCTTTTTTATGGATCATTAATAATATTGAAGAAATCCAGTAGTTTGGCTTCCTCTGACACTTTGAGCTGCCGTCTGTCTTCTCCATCTCATTTGGTCGTGTCTTTGCAGGTTTTTCACACCCAGCGATTGTGAGGACCTTCAGGCCGTTAGGTACATGATCGGCACGGCTCACATGTGACTCCGATGCTCGTTCTTTCAAACGGAACAACCAGACCTTCTTCCAACCCAAACTGGAGACCATGGACATTGTGATGAATCAGTTAGGGATGTACATGATGGACGTCCAAAATCTGTGTGAAATGTGTCAGGAGGATCCAAGTATTTACCCGTCTAAATACTGCGAGAAGCTCACAGTCACAGAAGACGGCCTCACGCTGGACCACATCAACCTTCTGGTCAAAATCAGGTACAGTTTTTTACAAGTCACATGCTCTGCTCTTTCCTGTGTCCTCCCCTTCACTCACCTGCAGCACAGCTCAGGCTCTGAACAGAACTCCTGGAGAGAGGCTGGACGTCCAGCGCTTGAGCTGGTGTGTGACATGATAATGACTAAAAGTACAATTAATGACAGTTTGGAGGTAAAGACGTGACGTTTGTTCAGCGCCGCCGCCCCCAATACGCACATAACGCAGAGCGCGTAGGGCATCACCTGCTCTGGGCACCAAGCCGAGCTGTGCCGTCCCGTGTGCTGAACTCATGAGTGACAGACAAGTCTGGTCTAGACGCATGTGCCTGATGATCTTTACACACAGCGCGAAATCAAAGACTCTGGAAACCGTTTAGAACACAGGAACATGTTCTACAACTTGTAAGCTCTTGGCCAATCTTTATTTCGTGTCAATAGGACAGATACTGGGCCAGTTACGAGTAGAAACAGCAGATGAATTAAGACGGCTGCACATTTGAACACGCAAATAACCGCGGCGAAATACGGCGGATTTTTCCACTTTATGTTCAGATTTTTTCATACACAAACACAAACCATGAATCTAGTCTATTTGTCCTGACTAAAGTTACAGACGATTGTATTTCCTCAAACTGTAGCACAAGGATGCAGCTTTACGCTGGGCTGGGCTGTGTTCAGTGAGTGCAGGAGAGGAGCAGTGGCAGAGCAGAGGGCAGTTTTGGGAGGGAAAAGAGGTCTGGGGCCCCACTGGAAAGCAATCTGGCAAAAATTTTAAATTAATGGACTTACTGTTCTAAAACATCCCAGATAAAAAAACAAATGCATCTATTATGTAAAAAAAAAAAGAAAGAAAGAAAGAAACAAAAAATTGTAGGGGACTTTCAGACCCTGTCTCTTAAATAAATAGATACATTGCGTTGTGGGGTCAGTTTGGGGCTGGATTTAAAATTTTTTATTTTTTTTTTTAAATCTTGCATAGGGCACCAAAATGGCTAGCAGTGGCCCTGCGTTTGTTGTCAGATTATTTACCGCGACACAGCGAGGTTCGCGTTGTGGTCACGAATATGTTTTCAAGGTCACGAATATGTTTTCAAGGACACGAATATGTTTTTAAGGACTTAAAGGTGGGGTAAGTGATTTTTACACTGCAAACATGATTAAGGTTTTAAATCAGAATACTTCCTCTCATAAATCCTTTGACACATGGTTAATATCATTATGTATTAATTTTTAGTTGCAATTTCAGCTTAAAACTTTCTATTTACAAGCAACAAAGTGAAACTGCAGAGGACCAGGTGGCGCAGTGGTTAGCGCTCTGGCCTCATAGCAAGAAGGTCCTGGGTTCGACTCCCGGGGCCTTTCTATGTGGAGTTTGCATGTTCTCCCCGTGTCTGCGTAGGTTTCCTCCGGGTACTCCGGTTTCCTCCTACAGCTAAAAACATGTCCAATGTGCCTCCCCTGACCAGGACTACAGATGGAAATGAGCTGTAAGCTACAATCTGGTGCAAGCATGTCCGCCTTTGTGGTTTATGCAAAAAATTGTACATTGTCCTTAATAAACATTCCTTCCACCCAAGCTCAGCCAATGAGAGCACAGCATTCAGCTCCTGATGATGAGAACTAAAATTCTTGATAATTCAAATCAGACAGTACTCTGTGGTCTCATTTTTTCACAAAGTGCTGCATTTATTGTATATTTTTTAGTGGAAAACACAAAGTTTACTAATTTACAACTAAAAAAGTGAGCTACCCCACCTTAAACCAGACGTTTCTCCGCGATCATAACGGCTAGAAACACATAATTCCTCTTTCAGCTGCGCTGGCTGAAGAGGAAGTTTAAAGAGACATTTAAATAAATATCGATACGTGTTCAAACAAGTATCAAGTTACACCAGTTTTAGTATCGGGGAATCGATTATTTTGACAAAGTGTACAGACCAAACACCAGAGCAGGTACCCAGGAGGGGAACAAGAAGTGCACTGACTCCTCGTTTGGTCCTCTGGTTGAACTTTTAGATGCTTTCATGACAAAATGAGTGTGACTCTGGAGTTCTGGGAGAGCTGCAAACTAAACCTAAACCTCTTTCACAACTGTCTGTCTTCTTCTGTGTTTCAGGAATGATGCAGACTTCAGGATGCTCTTCCTTTTCGAGAAGAGGAACAAGTTTTCACTGATGCGTTCACACAGAATCATGAAGACATGTATAAGTGTCTGACAGAGTTAGAAGAATGTGCAGATCAAATGAGCGGTGCGGCGCATTTTAGAAAGGCAAGGGAAACGTTCTCAAAGTTTATGACACACGCAGAGAAGATTCAAAACCTCTTAACAATGTAATCGAGGACAGCTTCCTACAGTATGACATTGATCCAAGCCCTGTAGGGCTGTTTGTAGCTGTGGTAGGTGCTATTTTTACTGGCTTTGACATGGAAGAACCTCGCAGGTGGATCCGAGCTCGAGTGGCGCTTTGGAGATCTGAGGTCGACCTGTGGAAAAGCATGAATGATTCTGTGATCAAAGGTCGGCAGGTGTGGTGGCAGTATAAGCGTGCACTGAAGAAAGAGTTCGACATTCCCTCACTCTGTGACGAAAGTGAGTGACAATCAAACACAGTGAACATGAGTCTAAAAGGTTCGGTTCACGCGACTGCAGACATAATATTTAATACTGATGTTTGGCAGTGTTTTCGTTGAACTAAAAAAGTGAAATCACCAAACTAAAAAAAGGATCTTTGAGATATTTCATGGCAAAGTGCAATGTTTTAGAAAAAACTAACAGAGGAGTTGACCAGCTCCTCTTTGGCCAAGCTCCAAGTGGATGAGTTCATCTGCCTCTAAAGGATCGGCTTTCTTTTCCAACGGATTGCAGACATAACCGCGGAAGTAGGGATGCAGGAGGGGCAAGTGCACCCCCTATGAGCCCTGCCATTTGGTTGTTGGAACTTCTTCTTTTTTTTTTTTTTTTTTTTGTAATGAGCTTTTCTTGCACATAATAAATTAATTAACCACAGTCTAAAACTCTAACTGCCTTTCCACCCTTATAAAATGTGCATATTGTCCAAATTCGCATTATAAAAATAAAAAAGACGAGTTAATCTCCAAAGCCGTGTTGTTATGGCAACATGAGCTGTGTTAACACCGCCGATCCTGCAGAGGCACAGTCTGTTTGGTTTCACTTTGTTTCACAGCCGCAGATTCTCTAATATTAAGTTGTAGCTGCAGACTGCTTCGTCTTGTGCAGACTTTGGCCGGTGATCACTTTAATTAATGCAATAGATCTGTTTAACCGCGAAAATAAAAGGCTTCAGTCTTTGTTTTTAACACAAATCTTCCGCCGTGGAAAGGACGAGCTCTGAATCACCGCCATGTTGGACAAACAAAAGTTTTTTGATCAGACAGCGCCGTGCTTCTGCTGTTTTGTTTTTGCTTTGTGCACAGCGGTGCAGTTTGTGTCTTTAGCATTTTGGACTAAACAACTGAGTCTGTGTGGATTATTTTGACTTTGTTCATCACCTCAATCACTCCTTCAGAGCTGGTGCAGCGCAGGTAGCCTATGTAGGTTCAGAGTTAGATCGGGAGGTGCTGCAGCTCGTAGTTTACACGCACTGGAACTAAATGAAGTTTACGTGGAATACAGCGGGACAAATCCACGTGACTCTGGGGAGTTTGGCTTCGTATGAGCGGTGAGTAAAGTGATAAAGCGACAGTAAATTGCGGGGAGGCTCCTGTGAAAAAGCGTCAGGTTGCTGCTAATGCTCAGTGTACTAAAGTGATCCATTGGCGTTATTTACACATGTATGTGGCAAAGTTCCCTGCTCGTGACGAGAGTGTGCGTGTGGTGGTGTGTGCGTGATTCTGGACAGAGAGCGGAAAGCACGTCCTTCTTTCTCTGGCTCAGCTCTGGTAGTTACAGATGGCTGTGCTTGTGTGAGGGAGGGTGGCTATGGAGCACTTTTGCATAAATTGTCCAATAAGCGGCGCTTGTAGAGAGGGCTGTGTCTGTGTTGTGCAAGTTTGCCTA